>AYJT01055050.1:0-11565 GCA_001278415.1 Ocimum tenuiflorum | reverse complement strand
TTTTTATAAACTAAAGTACAATATTAAATAAATCCATGCGGATGTGCTCATAAACACTCGAACCCTTGATCTTTAAGGTCATGAGAAATGTGCTTACCATTGCATCCTGAGGTGGTAGACATAGTTCGGTCTAGTTGATCATTCTTAATGCCATTGGATTTTGTATGTTGACTTAGAAGATTTTTATTTGAGTCCCAAGATTTCTTGATATCCGTAGTTTAGGCCCGAACTTTTATTTAGTTGGTATTTAGACCTTGCATTCGATGAAAATTATTACAATACCCCACACAACGCTCTTCAGTTTTTGGCTCCGTTTGTTTTGTATTCCAAGAACTTTAAGTATCCTTAAAAAAGTCATGAGAAATTACTTATTTAATGAGTGCTATTATTCAATTTTGGATTAATTTTACCATTATTACCAGTTAGGACATACAACTATTCTAAAATTCAAATTATGAAATAATCAATTTTAGTAACCGGCTATTAACTAAAATATGTAAGCCCGGAAATTAGAGAATCCGAACTGCAAATTTTTGGCATTTAACGAAAAAGTAAATACTATAGACCCACAAGGGACTAAAGGGATTGTTTTTTGAAAATATTCTAAATTCGATTTGAATATTTGTCTTAGAAGTTCGTGTCCCTAACTTCTTTTGTGTGATAAATTCATTTGAATTTTACTATGATTTTATTTGTCGGCATTGTAGTTGATGCCCATATATATTATTAACAACATTTCAGATGAGTGGAGCGAAGATCCGTACTTCACTTGACGCAGATGTAAAGCAATGCTGCTTGTCATGATGGTGTAATCCAAGCATTAAATGCCTTTCCCTATAAATTAGATATAAATAAGTTCACATGCTATATAGAAACCAATTTCCATCAGATTCCGTGTTTATTTGCTGTTGCTAATAGTAATTAGCTTTTTATTTCATTATCAAATTTATTAAAGTTCATAATAATTATTATGAAAATAAAAATAGTACATAACATAATTAGTATGAACAAAAATTTGAATGTTAAAATAATCAGAATTAAGATAATAAATTAATCAATTTTAATAATCAGATATACTAAAAACTAAAATTAAATCTTAAGAATTATTATATATCCTATTCTTGTGTCAAATTTGTGAATATAACGTAAATTATAAGAAACTTAAATTTAAAATAGAAAATGTTAATAAAATTCAAAAAACTTTTAAAATTGAATAGAAAGTGGAGCATGATTTAAAGAGGAAAGTATGCGGGGATTGTCTTGCTAAAAAATGCAAAAATATGTGGTGACTGTCAGTAACCATACTAGTCCATAAAATACAATTCTGCGTCAATTGTATAAATTTAGTATGCTTCAAAAAAATATACATAAATTTAATATGAAATTATGAATAGATATTTTTGTCTTTAATGCAGGACAATGTTTCATGACTTGTTGACAACCTTTGTCTATTTACTTATACTGGCTTTGAGTAAACAGATTTTTCGTGGATTTGAAGAAAGATTTGTGCCCTATGATCAATCACCACGCATGCAACAAAGTGCGAGTTCAAATATTTGGCTTTCATGTTTTTATATTGCAAGTTGGTAATTTGGCATTGGAGTTGGGCAAGATCTGTTTAAATCAAAAAGAGATTACTTTCAAAAAGAGGTTCGTTAATTATCAATTTATTGACAATCACTTCTTGTTCCAGATACACAAGGACAAGCTATTGTATATATGGTTCATATATTTATTTTCTAAACCGGCAGACACATGAACTCCGTTCTTCACGATTCACCGGTGATGTAACTACTTTACGAGAATATCAATATAAAAATTTAGCTCAGCCCTAACATTTGAAACTTAGAGACCAGTGGCTCACTTTTTCTAAGTAATGGGGAAGAGGACAGAAACTCATTTAGGGCGAGACAAAATGGGCCGGCCTGGACAGTCTGGTGTTCGAGCCGATTGGTTAGACGTGGTCATGATGCGTTTATTTGGTTTTTTTCAAGGTTTGAGTTGAGGTTCCTAACTAATCTTCTCTTCAAATAAAAGCCCCGTGGGGAAAAACTTATTACCCAAGTACGGATTGAGGCCCACCAAAGGCTTGGCAAACGATCTATTGCAATCTAAAGGCCCAACCTAAGCTCAAGATCCAATATGCTGCCAGGGTCGAAGTCGAACCCCTTCCATGGTTGAACCAGGATGGACCAGGTTCGTAACAATTCGAGCTCGAAGCCGTTCCCTCCAAAGTCGAACTCAAAAACCACTTCTGTGTCAAGGAAGCTAGGTTTGAAATCGACTTCACACACACCCGAAGCGGCTAAACGGTTAGCGGAATATACGAATAGTGGATGACAGTTACCAGCTAGCAGCCTACCACCTCTACATGTTCCGAGCTCGATGCACGACCTAAGGAGCTGTTATTCGCACGTTAGAAGTAGTGGAAACTGTTGTACTCTATCTATAAATACCCCAATCTCATCTCTTGTAAATATATGCTAATACTTGTAGGAATGCGGAAACTGAATTTCGATTCAATTTGTCAAAATCGGATTTCAGATACCATAACATATCATACATCAGTTATTGTCTAGACATGCATATAAGAAATCATAAATTGTAGCACATAGGTGTTGCGGAATATACTTGCGAATTTGGTGCAAAGTTCGTCTACGGATGTAGAAGATGACTCCATTATTGGGTTCTGAGTTGTATCCCCTGTCTGATCTTGCATAGTCCGATGATGACAGAATGGCGAAATCTCCGACTGGATTCCTAACTGTAGGCGTCACTACTACTGTGCTCCCTAGAGTTTTTGTGATTATTTTTTCACGTGAATTGTATTATGATTCTTAATCACAAACTCATATTTATAGGAGACATAGCAAGCTTTTTCCTGCTGGGCCTAGGATTCCTTGGATAAAAGGCTATTGGGCCAACTCAGGGACCAATTCCAAGAAAATAGAGTGGGTCTATCGATAAATTAATTTCTCCATGTCTAGCCCATAGACATAAATTAATTTATTAATATCAGATTCATTCACCAGAGAATCGATACTGACCTATCACTCTATTCTCCAATGGTGAGTTGTGGCTTGTATTAGATTTAACGGATCCTACATTTAAGATACCTGATACTCATCAATTAATTAAGCTCTGACAACTCTAATTTATTAATCTCTTATTTATTTCCGTGAGTCACGCAGTTCATCTTTATTATCGTACCTGAACTTAATCAACTTGCAGAGTTACTATGATGAACCTTATGAACACCTCGAGGGAGTGTCATCATCCTAAAACGGATGTGGTCGCATAATACGAGTTTACAACTTATCAAATATGATTTGCTGCCACCAAAGATACAGAGATTATTGAGCTAATGACAAGCTCTCACTCATAGTAAATCAAAATGACACATAAGACATATATAACTTAAACTCTATTAAGCTAGGTTCAGTTAAATCACCGACATCTTGATTTTCTACTTAGGTCAAATAAGAGAATACATCTCACTGTGATATAATCAATATGCCGCACATATTAGTATATCAAATAGTCTAGATAAGCTATTTCTCGAATATACTGCAGCCTAGACCGACGACTCGTCCTCAAGTCGTCTCAGCTGTGATTACTGTTTATATCTCATTTAGGGTTATCAATTATGCAATCAATGGCGATCTCCTGTATGCTACATGATCCACTCTATTTATCGAGATAAACGAACTAGTTGTTAAATGAAACACATTGAAATAGATATTTTTTTTATACAAGCATAATATAAGTAAGCTTTACGTATACCAAAATTCAACAATATTTGCACTTAAATTATCCGCAATAAAAAGCTTATAGCTAGACTATTGCTACTACTAGTTATCTCTTTGCAAATACATCCTTGTTTTCACCACTCACTTGCTAGTTTCATGTGGAAAGTTTCGTTCTTGTTTGTCCTCGAAAAATCCACCCAAAATAGTTTGATGCCATCTATGAGAACTTTCTGATAACGAAATGGCAAGTGAAATCACCCCCACCTCTGGCATGTTATCCGAAGAACTGCTGGCTCAGATGAACTCAAGTTCGAAGAGCAACATCAACAGATGCAAGAGCTCGGGGAAGTAGTACAGTCCCTGAAAAAATCCCTAAATGTTGGCCCCTCTAGTTCCAAGGGAAAGGAGAAGACGCCTTCTTCACCCCCAAGGTTAAAAAAATCCAGAGGGCTAGCTCCACGTGATTAGCACCACAACTTTGACGAGGAAAATCCTAAAGTTGGGCAGGAGTGTTCACTCACCCCACCTCCTGATCACTCTTCCTCTGAATTGTCTTAAAGAAATCATAATCCATCAAGAACGACATTGTGTTCTCTTCCTTCAGAACAACGAACTCCCCGTTCTTCTTCTTAATGTGGGTCGCTGTGATAAAACGACTATTGCGCAACTTCTCAAAGTCCCTCACCTTAAAGGATGGAACATGCTCGATCCTATCCCGCTCCTCGCTCGAGAGGTCTGTCTGCTGACACCTTGCGAAAAAAACAACTAAATCAACCAAAGAATTGGTCTGCCAGCCAAAACCCAACCAATAGCAAGAAACGAAAAAATCATACTTTCAGCTACACCAAAGCAACATGGGGCTGAAGACTCGTTTTGGGAACCTCTACATAGAAAAACTCTTTCTTCCAACTGGGCTCGCTATCAAGGGCTCAAATGACCAATGGCGGATCACCCTGGGTTCAATTGTTCACGTAGTACACACCATCTGATTTCTTACTCAGGTTATAAAGGTAATTACATTCCCCAATGGAGGGAAGACCCAAGCCAACATCTAGAAAAATAAACAGAGTCCCCACAATGTAAAACCACCCTACTAACAACATTTGCGCCAAACAAATCCCATAGAGATTCAACAAATTGATGATGAAAGGATGAAGAGAAAAAAAAAACCCCTCTTTTGACATGTAACGCCCCGACCTCGACAGTCGGGACGTTACTGCAGAGTCGAGGGATAATTACATGATTAACAAGATTTGACATTCATTCATCATCCATACGTATAAGTACATGGAAATTTTGACAAGAATTCATAAATAACCGAGAATGATAGAGAATAAGATAAGATAAAGAGTGAGATGAGACTGTGTCGATAAAGAGGTCAAGTAGAGTTTGTTCAAATGTTAAGGAAACGAGTCTAGAGTTTGTCACCAGAAAGTAAGAGTACATATGAAGATGTACCCTTCGGGGCACTAAGTTCTCAAAATAATCCTTTGCTCAAAGTCGCTTTCTTCTCATGGTTCTTAACCTGCACATTTAGAAATATATGCTGGAATGCCATGATGGAGCCGAAGGGAGAAATGATAATAACAACATATGAATAGGGGTCTAATCATATGATAATTTCAAAAGAGATGGAGTGTGAGTACATGTGTTGTCGCAACATCAGAATTAAGGTACGAACATTCATTTAATAAGAATAACGGTTTCGAAAGAGAAGAAGCATGTACACATACATTGTCACAATACAAAGATTAGGTTATAGAACCAAAAAAAATAAAAATAAATGAAAGATAGATATAAAACTTAATATTCAACTAGCGAAAACATGGTTGAGGGAGGTATGTGAAGATACACCCCTCGGGGCATCTAAAATCTTAACGCGTCCTTGCTCAACATCCTCACGAATCCACAATTCTCAACATGCACATTTAGAAAGATATGCAGGGTGTGATTACAAAAGCATTTAGTGGACACATTGCTAAAAAGTTACATGCATAAAAGCATTTCGTGTTGCCTACACTGTTGGCAGGACGTGGGGGGTTTTAGTTAAAAATATCCCACGAACACTAAAATATTTTAAAAACATGTGTGCATTTCGTTAACTTGCTATGTGTTTTCTAAATAAGAACCAACTAGAGGGTAGGTCTCCCCACTCTAGTCGTTGTGCGCAATCACCTCTGAAAACTCCTTTAGTGTAAGTGGCACAGGTACACCATACAACAATGTTAATCATCATCATCACAATCATTCAACATTCATAATCATCATCCATCACGCAATTGGAAATTCTCCCCAAGCTCCAATTGGCAGGTAGCTAATAACTCCCAAGCTTCAAATGGCAAGTGGGAGGCAGATAAGCATGCAAAAAATCGTATAGGTAAACACTTGGATTGACAAACATAATCGAGGATTTTCATAAAAATGGAAAACACATTTTGTCCATATATTTTAGTAGTTTAAGAAAGCCCAACTCACTTTCTTAACAATTTTTTAGCGTTGTTTGGGTTGAGCATGATCGTTCGCGTTACCGATTGGTCAGTTATCTTCAAGAAGATCACTAATTGAGGACTTCATTCGTTGTCTTATAATAAAAATAACTATCCTCGACATTAATCTCGCTTAATACTCTTAAGTCTCATGTTATTATATTACAGAATAAATTTATAGTCGTTGGGTTGGAGTGAAGATTGAGTTTCAAAACATGGGACAGCAATGTAAGAAACTTAAGGTCACAAAGTACAACTGGTGTTTCTGTATAGCCACTGAATGTCTATTCTTATCTGAGTTTGAATTTAAAATCAATGAGTATCGGAATAATTGGATACGAGCGCAACTGAAAAGAAAAATAAGGTAAAGAAACATGATCGGGTATGGTGTACGCAATGACAGATAGAAGGTACGATCAATTAGGCAGTAAGACATTAGATATGATTGACATATGATTCAGAGTTTAGAGTTATTCACTTTATGAAAACAATGGTTTTGAGTTTGTAGACAGTATGGATGGATTAGTATGGAATAGACAGTAAGCTGACGAAGATGTATGATCGATCAATGAATCAAAGGTGAACGAAAATAATTAAGATCGGTAATTATCAAGATAAACATGATATGAACACAATTTGAAAATGAGAACAGAGTAGGGGAATATGATCAGGCCGATCAGGAAGGATCGGGCCGATCCTATAGGTTTGAAGTAAGATACAATAATTGGGAGATAAGATAAGGTCGAAATGCAAGTTTGTAAGATGATCGGGCCGATCAGGAAGTGATCGGGCCGATCGTGTATAATATTTTTGTTTCAAGTTGATCGGGGCCACTAATCGAGGGATCCAAGATTTGGGAATTGGATCGGGCCAATCTAGGACGTGATCGGAGCGATCATGTAGTTAGGTTTTAGTCTGATCGATAGGATGATTGGAGGGATCTAAATAGCAGGGGATCGGGTCGATCAAGAGAACGATCAAGCCGATCGTCAAGATCGATCAAGTATGAGATCAGGTCGATAGGGCTTCAAAAGGTGCTCTTGAGTGATCGGTCTAATCTTCAAACATGACCGAACTGATCTTTAAATTTTCTGGAAAATGATTAGGGTTCTTGACTGACCAGGCCGATCGAAGGCTGATCTGTTCGATCTTCAAGGGTGATCAGGTCGATCATGTTTGTGATTGGGCCGATCCAAACGTCTGACTACTATCGGGAATTTTCCAACTTTCATGCCTTTGGGTCAAATTTCGCAAGAAATACATCAGTGGGTTCCAAATCAACTAACTAAGAGTTTTAAGAGGTCAAATACAACATTGAATCACGTTTAAGACATCAAAGCATGAGGGAAAAAATCAAGGGTTTTGGGTTTAAAGCTCTAAACCATCAATGAATGGAATAATAAGCTTGGAAATGACACTAACATGAATAAACAAGTATCATAACATGATTTCTAACATGGGATCATCATGATTTTTAAAATTTGAAGAAGAAAGAGAGTTTAGGATTTCACCTTGAAAAGAGTATAAATTCGATTTGTGATGATGGCTAGCACTCCCTCTCGAATTCCTCTTCGATTTCGATGTTCTCCGAAGATCGAGGTTTGATGAAATATTATAAATGTAGGTTGAGTTTGCGATGATGGCTAGCACTCCCGTCAATCTCCCTTTCCAATTCGATGTTCTCCAAAGGCCGCGATTCGTCAAAATTCTAAGTGTTGTTTGAGAATTAAATTTTCAAGAGCTTTACTATACTATGGAGAGGTGAGGAATGAAGAGCGGTGCCCCTTTATTTATAGGAGAGAGGGTGGGGATGGGAACGAATTTGATGACACGCGTGGAGTGCTCTATGTCTCCAACTCATTACGCGACGTTTCGATTATCCGGTTTTCTTTCTAATTGAATGAACATTCTTATAATTAATAATTATTTGATAATTTATGATTTATTGATATCTCGGGTCGAATCCGAATACGTAGAGTTACGACATCATCATCAGAGGTAGTTTTTTCGGTAATCTTAAAACTATGATAACTTTCGCTACGGTTATCCGATTACAAATCCAAAGCCACTTCCAGAATCCTCTCAACTTAATTTATCATATTAAATCATAATTTAAACATTTTAAGCTTTACATATCAAATTCCTATTTTAGGCTAATTAATAGCCGATTGACAAAACGATAATGACTTAATAATTAATGTAAATACGGGGTGTTACATGACAACATGAAGGTAAAAAGTAAAAAAGCTCTCAGGGGGCTCCAAGCAATTACCACTAGTGGAGGGGGGCCCTAACCTCAATAGACTTGTTAAGACCAGACTTCGACCATAGTCCCCTGAGCTCTCCTTCCTTTACTTAACTTCTAATCGTTTCTAAGCCTACATTCGACGCTTGGAAGAACTAGAAGACGCCATAGAAAGAAACAAAAGGAAAAAAGAGAAAAGAGCTAATCAGAAATGGAGAAGCAAATCAGAATTTGGAAGGGCAGTGACTTGAGAGAACTATTGTTGTGAAAATTCTATAGAAGAAATGATGAGTAGCGCAAAATTAGGATTTATTTAATGGCGGCGATGTGAAAATCGTGACGTGGCGCAAAATCCCAACAATCATGCCTTTTGCTGAATTAGCTATCAAGTCACAAAATTGCGCCTTTTAACATTCAATCCCAATTTTGAATCTTTTTTACCACGTCATCCTATCGCCCCCACCACGAGATAAGAAGTCGAGTGTCAACCCCGAAATAGAAAAGTTTTTCCTTTATTTTTTCAACACTTCATTTTACATGAACTTACTCTTTCCTTTGTCAATCTTAAAAGGAAATATGCGAACTTTGAGGTTGTGGCTTGAAGCCAAAACCAGATGCTACACAACACTAAAAAAAGAGAATGGATCACATCCATCGACCCTACGAGATTCAAAGTACTCGAAATCGAAAACAGAGGTAAGTACGCTCCTGAAATCCTCAAGGTTCGAAACACAACAAAGGGGTTTAGCATCGCCTAAGAAAAATGCCTCGAAGCCAGAGCAAAAAATGTACTCTGAAATTTCAAACAAAAGAACCGCGAGTCCGAAAAATTCTCAAACATCGATCCTCGCCCAAGAGGATAAAAGTTTGTGTGATCACCATCAAACCTCGTCGAGAATCGACTTCTTCGACATAAGACACTCTACATTTCAATTTTGTTTTGGCTAACAATTCAATGAGTTTATTATTTAAGTAATACGTCCCTTATTTCCTTAAGAAATAAAGGGGCTATTGTTGGTCAATTTTGAATAGATCAAAATAGGAACTCTAAGATTAAACGGAATGAAAATCAACACCGCGACTTCCAAGAATATTTATAGTCCCCCAGAATGGACTGTTGATATTTTATATATTTTGAAGAGAAAATACGGTTTACAACGGATTTTCGATCGATGGCGATCGGAATTTATAGAGCTCACTAGTTAAACTAATGGAATAGTGACGCAAAAGTGAGTGGATGTGTGAGGGTTGTGTGATTGTGTCGTACACCACCCTATTTATACATGCTAGAGATATGAATCTCAATTTACAACATATTTGGGGCAGATTATGCAAATTAGAGGGGTTAATCTACAAATCCTTTGTGCGGGAGCTGGAGTCACGCTTTGGGCGCTATCTTGACTCAACAAGGGAATCATTCTAGGTCCTTCAGTGCATGTGTGGGCCGTGCAGAGGGTGTTCCGAGCACTTCGATGATTATCTCGAGGGGACCACCTTTCGAGGGCATTCGGGGGCTATACCCTCGAAAGGTTTTCTCGAGGGCTCCTTTCATCTCGTTTGGCCTCGAACTTCGCATATGATGTCCCGTGCGTGCATTTTCAGGGTAATTGATTGTCCTTTGAGGGGTCTGGTGGGCTCAGACACTTAGTTGGTTTGGATCCGCAAGGTTAGAAAGCAGGACTAAGGTTGAAGGCACGATTTTGACCCTCAACAATATAAAATATATAAAATTCGTTGTAAACCAAATTTTCTCTTCAAAATATATGAAGTATCGGCAAGTCCTTTCGGGGAACTATAAACATTCCTAAAAGTTGCGGTGTTGATTTCCATTCCATTCTAACTTAGAATTCCTATTTTAATCCGTTCAAAATCGAGTCTCAACAGCTATTATTGAGGGTAAAAATTTAGCCCAACCCAAACGCCCCAAATCCGGAGGCCCATGTACAGATCGAGGCCCACCAAAGGCTTGGCAAATTATCTAGCGCTCTTTATAGGCCCAACGTAAGCCCAAGATCCAATACGCGGCCAAGGTCGAAGTCGAACCCCTTATGTGGTGGAACCAGGATGGACATGGTTTGTAATGATTTGAGCTTGAAGCCATTCCCTCAAAGGTTGAACTGGAAGACCACTTTTATGTCAAGGAAGCTAGGTTTGAGGTCGACTTCACGCCACCCTCGAAGCAGTTAAAGTGTTAAACAATTAGTGAAAAACACGTATAGTGGACGACAGTTACTAGCTACCACCTCTACATGTTCCGAACTCGATACACGACCTAATGAGCGGTTATTCGCATGTTGGAAGTAGTGGATACTGTTGTACTATATCTATAAATACCCCGATCCCATCTCTTGTAAACATACGAAACATACGTTGATACTTGCACTCAAATTATCCGCAGTAAAAAAGCTTATAGCTCAACTATTGCTACTATTAGTTATCTCTTTGCAAATGCTTCCTTATTTTCACCACTCACTTGCTAGGTTCAGCGAAAAAGTATCATTCTTGTTTGTTGACTTTCCAAATTCATAAATCATCACCATTCTTCCTTATTGAGGAATATTGCAGCGTTTACAATCTCAAAGCATTTAAATATGATAGTATTCACCATAGCAGCGATGCACCCATAATTTTATCTTAGGGGCTCTACTGTACTAAAAAATTTCACAAAATCAAGTAAAAGCATTAATACTAATCAAAACACAATAAATTTAACATCAAAACATAAAATTGTATAATTTGAGATGCTATAATGTCTTTTAAGGGAACTTTTTGCGTGAAACATTTTGAAAACTTCCTTTATACTGTATATGTTGTTTCTAATATTTAGGCTAGATAGTTGGCAAGATACTTGATATTTATCATAATACCAAATTCTTTTATTGATTTTCGTGATTAATGACATCATTAAGAATATCATCAAAGTTATTTTTATCCGTACCTGTGAAAGATGATAAATAATATCAAATATAAATTTATATTTTAAAACAAAAATAATGAAAAAATTACCTGGTGCCACCGGTCTTGATTTTGAATAAGTACGAGAGTCCAACTGATAGGGATACATTAGTTAGTAATAGTTTGGGTC
>AYJT01055043.1:0-12030 GCA_001278415.1 Ocimum tenuiflorum | reverse complement strand
AAAAAAAAAAAAAAAAAACAAAGCCTAGAAGAATGCATTCGACAATTTTCAAAAAAACAATTTAATCAAAAATATATTTAAAATTTATCTTACTTTTTTCTCTACCCTCAGTTGAAAAAGATATAAACAAGTTATAAAACAAACGGAGCCTAGGAAAATTCCATAGAGAATACATTCATTCACATGTATACACTAGATTTTACGTATTTTAATTTAATAACTTTCTTATAAATGGTACATTATTATGTATTTTTTACGTATCTTAATTGAATAACTTTCATACAATACCACGATGACATTTATTATACACGAATAACTATGGATTATACTAAAATAAAAATACAAATTCATAACATGAAAATCATAATATATTAAAATAAAAATATATAAATTACATGCGATGTATATATATAAACTATAAAGTAAATTTTCATTATCCACTATAGTATATATTAAAACAGAATAAACATAGAATTATGTCTTTGTCACTTTACCTCTCAAAAACATCACATCATCAATATTTACCCTCTGAAAAATATCAAATAATCAACACTATTTCATCTTTTTTATACAATAAGTAATAAAAATAGTTCAATAAAATCACAATATGTCATTTTTCTCTAAAAGCATTATATTTTCACGAATTATATTTCTTTCTTTTAAACTTATTTTTATACTATTTCCTTTGAAACAAATATAAACATATTTTTTATTATTTAAGTTGGGCTAATTTTTATTCAAAATCTATTTATGTTATTTTAATCATTATATCTATCTATAATTATGTTGATAATGTTGAGGGACAAAAATTAAATATATTTTTCAATGATAACTTAAAAATATAGTGTTATCTATCATATTTTAGAATAAATAAATTATGCTGGACCGCACAATGCGCGGGTATAAAACAAATTTCATGTAAATACATATATGTTTTTTTCTTTTTATGCAGCAGCTAATGTACAAGAAATGAGCGTGTACGAGATAAACGAGGGAGACCGTGATAGCCCTGCTTTCCTTCACTTGAGCCAAAAAGATGTCGGCTCCCTTGGCGACCTAGCCCCTTACACCAACAACGTACGGACAACTTTCATGACAACGTGTACAATCTTTTTCTCAGTATTTAATAGGTCAAACTCTAAATTGCATAATAAATAATCTGAATTTTTTTAATTACATGAGAAATTATTCGAATTTTCTTTTACATGACAAATTATGTAAATTTTGTTCAATTACACGATAGAAAATGGATTATGCAACGTTAGACTTCCGTATCACCAGTTTAGTGGTTGAGATCTTCTGTTTTCACATTATGTTACACTTTCTGAATGATTGACACGTGTGCTAATTACTGGATATAGATAATTAGTTCAAGAGTCAAACATCCAGATAGTATCACGGCAATGGACAGTTGACTATAACCTAAGATTAAATAATTCGATGATATGCAATCATTTTTCCATTGCCTGTGAAAAACAATCCACCATATAATTGAACAAAATTTAAATAATTTGCCATATAATTTAAAATTTCTGAATAATTTATCATGGGTTTGACCTAGTTAATAAGTTGCAATTTGTTCATTACAGCTTTACACCGGTGACTTGAAGAAAAGAGCCGGAATAACTGCCGGGATATGCATATTCATTAAACACGAGCCGGAGAAGAAGGGCGATCGATATGAGGCTATATACAGCTTCTACTTGGGTGAGTACGGACACATTTCAGTGCAGGGTGCATACCTCACCTACCAGCCCACCTATCTCGCCATCAAAGGTGGCTCCGGCATATTTGCGGGGGCCTACGGCGAGGCTAAGCTTAATCAGATATCACCAAAAGCTGGCATCATTACCTTCTATTTGAAGGGCATTCCACAGCTGCCGCTGGAGCTGCTGGGCGAGGTGGTGCCTCCATCTCTGCTTGTGTTGCCGGCAGCGGCGGCCAAGGCCTGTGCACCTGGAGCCACCCTTCCCAAATTCACCACTTAATTAGCTAGGTATTTGAGTGTTTATATTTGAAATAAGGGAAATTTTATGATATACATGTGACAATGTCCACCACTCTCACATGGGGATCCCCATGAGTTGCACATCAGTGCCTATACATGTAACATAGAGATTCCCTTGAAATAAATTAACACAGTTATCAAGATTATTGTATCATAATAAGATTTTTTTAATAAGCTATATTTTTATAATGTGGCCTGCGTGTTTATTTTTATAATCGAGCATTTCATTTAGTTGGATAATTGAGCACTATTGGTTGTAAAAATATAATCTATGTCTATATAATATATTAACTTTAAATCGGAGATAATTTTTGATAAATTGAGTTAAATTAATTGGATACTAAATAAATTAGGTATTTCGTTAATTGTGAGATCTCAATATTCCATTAATAGAATTTTGTTTGTGTTATAAATAAATTTTTGATGATTTGATGATATATTTTATATTAATTATAAGGCATCAGATTCAAATTAGGAAATTACAATCATTTAGGTTTGTAAATACATATATCCGAAACATTATAGTTATGGCGAATATAATTTTTAGAGTGAGATGTATAATGTTGGTTAGTGCTACAGGGTGTTAATGCATTTAATGTGAACATATTAACCTTAAATTTTGGGTTATTATTTAAATAATATTTGTCGTACATTTAGTTTGCTTTCATTATATCTGCAATTTACATATATAAACCTTATCCTATATAATAACAATAACAATAATAATGATGATGATAATAATAATATAATATATTATTATTATTATTATTATTTAGCAAATTATTATTATTAGTTTAATGGAACTACGTCCTTGTTAGGAATATTTGTATATTGATTGATGTCAAATACCATTAGTGTAGAATTGATCTTAGATTGTAATATATATATGTTTGAATTTATAGAAGAGTTGAAGACTTGAAGGTTATGAAGATCAAGTTTTGAGAGACCACAGCTGTGAGAAACCACAACTAACTCCTTCAACTGTGAGTATAAAGTTCATCACTGATCAACCAGTTGTGATGAACACAGCTGACAGTTCCTCAGGAACTGACAAAACTGAAAAAACAAAAGAAACAAAAAGACTCCAAAGCTGACACCCAGATCAACTAACTGTCACTTTAGAGGAAAGGTTGATAGAAGTCAGTTCTCAGTCAACCTTAAAGCTTAATTGTCTCTAGTGCAACTGAGATTCAAAAGAGGAATGTCAGAAGTAACAAGACGTGCAACAGAGCTGACCTACTAAATTGTACCAGAAAAGGTAGTCAGCCGTCGGTTATTATCCAGCGAATAATAATTTTATCCGAATTCCAGCGGATAAAGAGATGATAAAGTCTATTGCAAGTACATCAACGAAACCATGTTTAGACGCCGATATTAAGGGATTTAGCCATTGTCTCACAACGGCTACTATTCAAATCCTTCACCTATAAATAGAGGAATCGAAACAAGGAGAAGAACTTACATATACGCGCGCATTACGACCTTACATTCTCCGCTGTCTCTCTCTCAAGCTTTCTAAGCTAACTTTTCGAGTTCTATAATCAATACACCGGAGAACCTAACGCTGTCCCCAGGTAAAGATTTTCGAGAACCTTTCTTCAGACTTCTGTCTAAGAAATGATATCAACCAATCCTTCCAACATTCCTGAAGAGAACAGAAATCTTCATCTCGCAGACCTAAGAAGCCTAAGAGTGTATCCGGTAAAGCTTCGAAGGACTGCAGTGCCTGCGACAGGAAGTGGTAGTAGATTCCTATTGGAGAAGAATCTGAATTGTAATTTGTGTTAAAGCACCGTGTACAAGAAAGATTATTGAATTCCCTTCATAGTGAAGGAAGAGAGGACGTATCATTTTTAAGATTTGAACCTCTATAAATATCCTCTCATTTACAGCTTTGAGTTACTTATTTTTCACTAAGTGTTGATTTGAAACCCAGCTACCAACAGTAGCTGGAGTTACAGCTTTGAGTTACTTATTTTTCACTAAGTGTTGATTTGAAACCCAGCTACCAACAGTAGCTGGAGTATAGTCGAAGAAACCCTAACTGATCCTACTCGAAGAAACAACTTTAGGCCAACCATTTTCCGCAACTGTTTTATTAACTATCGCTTCCGCAAAGCATATACATCTGATTCTGGACCATCAAGTGGAATCAGAGGTGTTGGTAAAAAAAACTAACTGTTTTTGAGATACTTAGAACTAGATCCAGTTTTCTGAGTGCTTGTCTTTTTGCGAGCAGGTTTCCTGACAGATATTTCAAATGGCGTCAACCCAGCTGCCAAAATTCTTAGTAGAGAATTATGCAAGCTAGAAGAGGAGAGTCAAAGCTCATCTTCTAAGCCAGCATGAAGATATGTGGTTGGTGATCGAAAAAGGTCCTTTGAGAATCCAAAAGATCAACAACAGCTGCACCACCACTGACTAACCGGAATATGTGGAGAAACCACATGTAGAGTGGACGTCCGAAGATAAGAGGCGTCACTAGCTATAATATCTTCCCCAAGATATTCTCTTCTCCACGCTTGATGAGGAACAAATGAAGAATGTGGAGAAATGTGAATCAGTCATGGAAATCTGGGATTTCCTTGAGAATCTGCGCAGAGAATCTGAGTAGATCACGCGTAACAAACTCCAGGTTTACGTCAAAAAGTACGAATCTTTTGCTATGCTGACTGGTGAAACTATTGTGGAGATGGAGGTGCTTTTTAACTCCATCGTCAGCAAACTCACAACTTTGAGTAGAACCTATCCGGTTACTGAGCTTAACGCTAAAATCTTGGTGAGTATGCCAAGAGATGATTGGTTCGGCAAGGTGACAACCCTGAAAGAAAGAGACCTGTCCAAGATGCCGACCAAAGATGTGTTTGCCTCCTTGCTAGCATATGAGTTTGACCTTGCTCGTTTGGACGAGCATGAGGCAAAGAAATCTACCCAGCAACTGATGCTGGAGGATGTGGCCCTGTTCATCGTGAAGAAAAAGATCTCCCCATGCAAGCCATCGCGCCAACATTTTCCCTCAGCAACACGAGCTGACAAATCCTCAATGTCAGTTGAGAAGTCTCTAGCTGCTTCTGTCCAAGATCTCGAGGAGCAGATGCGAATTCTGATAAAAAAGCTAGAAAAAACAAAGAGCAGAGCTCAGACGACAGCTCAAGAGGAGAAAGCTAAGAAGCCTCCGTTCTCAAGGAGGCAACATCGATGTGTTTCCAGTGTAATTCTCGTAATCATCTTAAAGTTTACTGTCCTCTGTTAGGAGACGAGGAAAGAGCGAAGCTGAAGAGGAGCTTCCAAAAGAGAGTGTCCAGGGCATATGCTCAAGCCATGCTCACAGGAACTGAGATGCCAAACATCACATATGATGAAGAGGTAGATTCGGAGTCAGCCACTAGGTCCGATGACGATGAGCCTCTTGTTTCTTTCATGGGTGACATCCGGTTAGAAGACACCGAGGTTACCTCAGCTGAGGAAGAGTTAACTAGTACTTCCCAAGTACTGCATATAGTTAGCACGAAAATGAGGACTTAGAGTCATGTCATTCTGATTCTGAGGATCTCTCACATGAAACACTTTCAAAAGATTTTGATTACATGTACATGATGCAATCTCAGATTTTAAACGAGAACATATCTTTGAAAGAGCAAGTTTCAAAGTTAACTGCTGAACTTCAAAAGGCTCAGTCTTTAGTGGCAGTTAATGAGAAAATTAGAGAGGAAAACTCAGCTATCAAAACCAAATTTGAAAAACTTTCAGCTGAGTTGGAATCTCTAAAAATTGAAAACCTCGAGCAAAAGAAAATCCTTTCATCTTTCAACAAAAGGTTGAGAGACTTGGAACATCTCTTCGGCATACAGAAGGCATGCACTGAAAAGAATGGATTAGGATATGATCCATTCATTTTAAATGACAAAACTCCATTCATTTTAAATGACAAACCTGACTCCTGCAAGAGTAAAGACAAGGAGAAAACTGTATTTCAGCCAATTCAGCCAACTGAAATACAAACTGGCTAATCCTCTGGGCCATCTGCAGTTTCCAAAATTGCCCAGCTGAAGAAAGTCTAGCTGACTGGCAAGTCAGTTGCACCTCATAAGACTGGACAGCTAAGGAAACCTCAGTCAACCAAGGCACCAACTCCTCCAAAACCCAGTTAAGGGAAACCTAACTAGAGACCTCCCAACTATGCAAAACCAAACTGGAGGTATCCCAGTTCAGGAAGACCTGACTGGAGGCCTTCTACTTGTCAACAAGCACTCAGAAATTCTGAGTTAAGCTGGCAAGGAAGAAAGGTTCATTGCCTTCGATTAGAATTTAATTCAAAGAAGCCTAAGGCAACTGCCAACATCTATTCGGGGCCAGCTCCTCGAGTCTTTGCTAGGTACTCAGTTCCAAAGCAAAACTCACACACAAATGCATTTCTTAACAAAATAAAACATCACAATAGAGTGCAATTTATGAAAAGGCGACAAAAGAAGGCAGTGAAACAAGCTGCCTAAAAGGTCCATGGTCTTAAAATCAAACAAGTATGGATTTCAAAAGGATTCATACATGTACTGAACCCTCAGGACCCGAAGTAATATGGATACCTAAACCGTCTTCTCTGTGATTGTAGGTAAAAGAAGATAGCAGCCAGTCACCAAGGTCAAATGAAGTTTGGATTTTGGACAACGGCTGTTCAGGGCACATGACTGGGAACAAGGACAATATGGCAAATATTTTTCCATTTAGTGGACCATCAATAATTTTCTAGGATAACTCCAGTGGAAGGATAGTTACTTCAGGATTAATCAGAATCAATAGAGTTACCCTCAATGGTGTCTCGCTAGTCTCAAATCTCAAGCACAACCTAGTAACAATCAACCAACTTGGAGAAAAGGGATACAAGATAGTATTTGCGAAGAACGAATGCTATATCAAGGATAAGATCTCCAAGGAAGTAGTTCTTAGAGGAATAAGGCGAGGTGGATTGTACACTGTTGATTGGAATAATGGCAGTTCCGACTCTTGTCTAGTTTCTCGAGGTTCTATGGAGACCAGCTGGCTTTGGCATAAGAAGCTAAACCACCTAAACTTTAAGACGATCAATTATTTGGTCAAGTATAACTTGGTGGAGGGATTTCTAGGTGAGGTTTTGAAAAAAGAAGGAGTTTGTGGAGCCTGCCAGTTGGGAAAGTAGACGAAAGCATCATTGGAAATGAAAGCAGTAGAGTCAAGCACGTCCCGCATTATGGAGCTTCTTCACATGGATTTGTTCGAGCGAGTTACTCCCCAATCAGTTGGAGGGAATTGTTTCACCATGGTGGTGATCAACGATTTATCCAGATATACTTGGGTGGAGTACCTGAGGAACAAAGGTGAAGTGAAGATGTTGTTGCTGGAGTTGATTTTAAAGGTTCAGAATGTGAAAAGCTGCAAAGTAGTTAGAATCAGATCGGATAATGGGATGGAGTTCGGCAATGGACTAGTTATGGATTTCTGTGCGGATAATGGAATCAGTCACGAGCACTCAGCTTCGAGGATACCCGCTACAGAATGGTCATGCAGAGAGAAGGAATCGGACGTTGAAGGAAGCTGCAAGGTCCACGCTGTCTGAGGTTAAGATAGGTCAAAGCTACTAGCCTGAAGTCATCAGTACAATTTGGTATACACAGAATCACAGCTCTATCAACCTATGGCTCAATAAAAAACCTTTTGAGGTATATAAGGATCATAAGCCTTCTCTAGTTCATCTACGAGCATTTGGTTGCCCATGTTATATTCACAACAATGAGAAATCTAAGTTGAATACCTTTTCACCTAATGCTGATGAGAGTGTATTCCTTGGTTATGGATATCCCTCTCACAAGGCGTTTAGGGTATTCAATAAGACAACCCTTCTTGTGGAAATAAAATGTAATGTTATTTTTTGATGAGTCTAGTTAAGTGCGCAGGAACACTACAAACCTAACCTTGAGCTGCCTAGAAGCCGATGAAGCTGAATTTTAGTTGGGCAACACCCGTGGTGTGCAACTAACTGAACTAGCTAGGCAAATTTCTGGGACCTCAGATCAAGGTTCAGC
Source organism: Ocimum tenuiflorum (assembly GCA_001278415.1). Lineage (NCBI taxonomy): Eukaryota > Viridiplantae > Streptophyta > Magnoliopsida > Lamiales > Lamiaceae > Ocimum > Ocimum tenuiflorum. The sequence goes on along the minus strand of AYJT01055043.1, from coordinate 3,966 downwards.
TTCCTCAGCCGGAGTCCAAACGGCTGAGAAGATCTGTAATGAAAAAGTTCTCGCCGAGACCTTAAGAACTACTTGAATTCAAGACTCAACTAGAGGTGCCATTGAAGCAAAGGGAACCACAACTCAAGTTGGAAGCCCAGCCAAAGATAGCACCGAAGCAGTTCAACAAATTCTAGTTCAGCCCAACTTAACTAAGGAACCAGCTGAGTCATCAGTTGAGAATGAAAATGCCACTGTAACCCAGTTTTTCACAAAAGAACTGAGATGGAGACAACAACTGGAACCCCAGTTCTAGATGAGAGAGCTGTGATGGAGACAGCCACTGGAACCCCAACTCTAGGAGAAAGAGATGTGACGGAAGAAACCACTATAACCCTAGTTCTTGAAGGAAGAACTATGATGGAGGAGTTTCATTCATCCAAAATCTTGGTGGATGTTCCAGTTACTGCTGATTCTCTTACCCCAGTTGTTCTTTATCCCTCAGATGCCTTGCTCGTCCCAGTTGATGTGATGAGACCACCTCGTTGACTGAGAGATACCCAACTGAAGATATATTAGATGACGCAGCTGATCCAGTTCACACAAGATCATGGGAAGCCTTTTTCAGCTGCTTTCTTTCCGAGATAGAGCCTCCAAGTTGGACGAAACTCTAGCATCATCCGACTGAATCTCAACAGTGTAAGAGGAACTTGCAAAATTCATCCACAACAATGTATGGTACCTGGTAGACCGCCCCAATCATCAGAAGGTCATCAATACCAAGTGTGTTTTCAAGAATAAAAAAGGATGAAAATGGAACGGTGACCCACAACAAAGCCAAAGGGTATACTCAGTGTGAAGGGATTGATTTCGACAAGACCTTCCCACCAATTGCAAGGATTGAGGCTATCAGACTGTTCCTATCCTACGCATCTCCCCACGACTTCATTGTCAATCAAATGAACGTGAAGAGCACCTTTCTGAATGGAGGGCTGACCAAAGAAGTGTACGTGGAACAACCACCAGGCTCTGAGTAAGGGAACAAAGTCTATCGACTATGGAAAACCCTTCATGGCTTGAAATAAGCTCTTAGAGCTTGGTATGAGACTTTGTTCCAGTTTCTACTAAAGAATGGATTCCAAAAAGGGAGGATTGATAGAACTCTCTTCCACTTTGAAGATGATGACAATATGTTGTTGGTACAGATCTACGTGGATGATATCATCTTTGGCTCAAGAAACCTAGTGATGTGTAAAAGGTTTGCCCAGCTGATGCAAGGGTACCTTCAAATGAGTATGATGGGTAAGATGTCCTTTTTTTGGGACTTCAAGTTAAGCAGATGCCGCATGAAATTTTCATCAATTAGCCGAAGTATACCCGGGAGTTGATCAAGAAATATTGCCCGAAGAAGATGAAGATTAAGGATTTCGGTGAGCACGAGTGCGCAGTTGATACTCGATGAAGAAGGAGAATCTATAAATCCTACAACTTACAGCAGAATCATAGGATCCTTGCTACACCTGACTGCCAGCCGTCCAGATATCAGTTATGCAGTCAGAGTATGTGTGAGATTTCAAGATAATCCGAAGAAATCGCACATGGATACAACTGTAAGGATAGTTCGTTACCTGAAAGGAACTGAGACTCTAGGACTCTGGTATCCTAGAGATGGTTTGGATCTGAAAAGGTTCTCAGATTCAGACTTTGGAGGCTGTCAAATTAATAGAAAGAGCATGAGCAGAACATGCCAGTTCCTTGGTCATAAGCTGATCTTATGGTTCAACAAGAAACAACATTCAGTTGCCACCTTTACAGCTGAAGCGGAATATATAGCCGCAGGCAGTTGTTGTGTTCAATTGCTTTGGATTAAGCAACAACTACGAGATTACAAGGTTCCAACTAAAGCTGTTTCAATATTCTGCGATAACAGCAGTGCCATAGCTATCACGCAGAATTTGGTACATCACTCAAGGACAAAGCATTTCGATATTCGACATTATTTCATCCACCATCACGTTGAAAAGAAGGATGTGTCGATTGCTTATGTGAAGACTGAGGATCAGGTAGCAGATATCTTCACCAAGCCATTTCAGGAGTCCTGATTCAAGGAGTTATATTTACAACTGGGTCTATTGGAACTGGACATACTAGCTGAAGGAGAAGACTGAAGAAATTTATCTAAGTGTAGGACAGTTGAGTCCCAGCTCTCAACTATCAATTTTCAAAACGTCAACTGGAGGGTAACCGAGTACGAGCTCTTAGATATACTTTTTCTTTATGTGGAGTCAGTCAGCTAAGTCCTAGCTCACAGTTGACTCACGAAAAACTGTTCGAGGATGCTATCAACTATCTGGTTGATCACTCTGAAAGGGACACCTGATACTTAGTCGGTGGTGAGTTACTTATTAAGGAGTTCGTAGTTGAGTCCCAACTCTCAGCCTAGAGGATATTAAATTTCTCTAAGTTCCTATTAAGCTATCCTTATCATAGCTGGCAAGGCTCGAACGGAGTCCCAGCTCTGAGTTATAAGGAGTCTCATACTTAGGGAAAAATTGGTGTTTAGTAGGATGACAGCTGAGTCCAAACTTTCAACTGTGTGGACAACATGGGAAGATTGCGTTTAATCAACTAAGGATGAGTGACTGAGTCCCAGCTCTCAGTCATTAAGGTTCATTAAATAAGCGAGAATAATTGTCGAAGGGTATTAATTTTTCATTCCTATGGTATTAATTTCAAAATTTGAATGCTATAAATGTGCACTAAATTCGACTATGACCGGCCAAAGTGAAGATCCACTTGGAAGCTGCCATGTGGAAAGTGGCTTACACGATCGGATGTGTCGGTAACTGTCTTCTCGCATGATCTCAGCACGACCAATCCGGTCGGTTGAAATCATTTTCAAGGATCGGATCCCAGTCATCGAGGGATTCCTCTATTACTATATAAGGAAGATCTTCATGTATGATCATTCTTTCCATCATTTGCAATCAAACCTTTCTTATACAGAAAATCCCGAAATCTCCTTCAAAAGCCCTCGATTGAAACCCTTAAACCTTCCAAATACTCTCAGATGGCATCTATCGCACATGATCAATCTGTCCAAAACATCCCAGGAGCCATTCCTCTTGCCACCCTAGCCTCAATTGCCAAATCTAGGGCTCGAGAACTCACTTATGCCGAGAGACGATAGATGCAAATTGAGAAAAATCAGATTCTCAATTTGCCCCTCCTAAAGAAGCAATATGCCGAATACCCCGATCCTGTAGAGAAATTCAAAAGGGATCTCCAGAGATCTAGTGTGTTTCAGTTTGTCACGTCGACACTACGTCATTTCTACCCAGACTTTGTAGCGGAGTTCTATAAGAGGGCAGTCATTCAGGATGACTGTCAGTCTTTTGTGAAGAAAGTCTACGGGACCAGAATCACCATATCGCCTGCCTTCATAGCCCAGCACTTCGGGCTATCTCAGGATGAAGTTTGCATCTCTTCCTACCTGGCTAAGTGCATTAAGCCAGAGGAAACCCACGGGAACAGGTGCAAAGATAATTTGAAGAAGGATCAGATGCAGTTGAAGCTGCAGACTCCAAAGGGCTCCTTGAAGCCTATTTACCAGATCATGTTGGATGTGGTCAACAATGGCATAGTGTACGATCTAGGCACCAAATACAAGATCTCTAGTAAGAAGTACAAGCCCACGAGGGTGATAGATGATGGGAAACAGGCCAACTGGGCAGAGTATATATTTAAGAAGATGCAGGAGAATGTTAGGGGGAATTACACCATCCGCTCCACCCACGTGTTTGAAAAACACGTTCACTATGGGTTGGCTATCAGCTACATTCTTCAAGTTGTCATGCCAGCTGTTGGCTCAGGTGAGGAGTTGAGCATGTATGACTTCATTCCTCCGTCTATGAAGAAGAAGAAACCTGGCCATAATTATAGGGCTAAGAGACCACAAAAATCGGCTGTACAATCGGTCTCTGATGA
>AYJT01055003.1:0-11990 GCA_001278415.1 Ocimum tenuiflorum | reverse complement strand
ACAAAGTTAGCTTTACGTATACCAAAATCTAACAAAATGTATTTTGTAAATTACAGTCATTTTTTTGTTGGTGTTATATTTTCAACTCCTTTCTTTTATTTTATTTTTTTGAGTTGGGTATAGAAGATTAGTAGTAGAGTTATACCAATATAAAATAAAATATTGATGGAAAAGTATATATTTTGACCTTATGAGATGACAGGAAATATAAGTATTGCTTCGCACAAGGCACGGGTGTAAAACTAACGAAGAAATTGGTAGTTAGATCGAATGAAATTTATAATTGACTTTGTCGCCATCTCCTTACCAACAAGGAAGCAACTAAATTTATACTGTCCTTTTTCCTTGTAACAAAGTAGTTGGTGTTGGGACCGAAACACCGACATTCGTATGATATTGTCCGCTTTGGACCGAACACAAGCCCGCATGGATTCGTTTTTGGGCATCTCTCAAAAGGCCTCATATTAATGGAGTTAGGTAGACTCTTTTATACAAGGAAATTCTTCTCCAATGTGGTGTATCATCTAAAGCTGTCAGTTAGAAGTTAGTTAGAGTTGTGTTGATAGAGTTAGTTATATCAGTTAGAGTTTGTTGAGAGGGCTCGTTTGCTAAGCTGTATTGATAGATTCCCTACAGATCATGTGTTGGCTTATAAATATCTCTCTTGTATTCACAATTATTTTTATTCAAATGAATATTCTCTCTACAATTCATGAAATTTTAGCATGGTATCGAGAGCCAAAAAGTTTTCCTTCTGAAATTTCTTCAATCCAATTTTTTTTCGATCAAACTTTCTTCTATCCAAAGTTCTTCGTTTTCATGGATACTTCCGCTACTTCAAACACATTCTCTTCTTCTCTGCTTCCAACACTTCATCCAATTCAACTAAAATTGGATCGATCAAATTATGTTTTCTGGAGAGTTCAAGTTCTGTCAACTGTGTGAGCGCATGGTTTTATGAAATTTGTCCTGGAATCTCATGATTTTTCTTCTATTTCTGATACGGTTGAGCTCACTGTGGAGCAACAATGGCTCCATCTAGATCAGTTCTTAATGACCTGGTTACTTGCATTTATGGGCACGTTACTAGGCGCCGTTCTTCGTGTGTCCTTGAGCGATTGTTTCAGTCATAATCAAAGGCTAGGAGAATGCAGCTTCAGTTACAACTGCAAACTACTAAAAAAGGAGATTTCACAGTGGATGAGTATTTTTTTTGAAAATGCAGCATGGCTGATCAATTAAGTAGGATCGGAATATATTTATTTGATAAAGATGTACTTCTCCTAATATTAGGACCTCAATACGAGGTGGTTGTTGTTAATCTCACATCCAGACCGTATGATATATCTCCAGGATGCGCAATTTGCGCTGCAAACTCATGAAATTCGTCTTCAACAATCTTCTTACTCCACTTTTACTGCTCACTTATCATATTGGCCTGACCAATACCCTGAAAATTCTGGTGGACATCCTGCTACTCGAGCCTCTGCTCCAAATTCTCATGGTTTTCGTGGTGGTGATCAAAATCCTATTGTCAACTCTGTGGCAAAACTCCAAATCTTCACCTCTCCACAGGCCTATTTTAGTGGTGCTGCTCTTCCCTCACATGGTCCCGAACCAACATGGTACATTTACAGTGGGGCAACAAATCATATTTCCAATCTCGCAGTTGGATCACCTTACCATGGTCATTCCTCAATTGAGGTTGGTAATGATAACAAACTTTCTATTACTGTTGTTGGTTCTAATGTTGTTTCTTCTAGAAATCATTCGTTGCTCTTGAATAACATTCTATATGTACCTTATCTACTAGTATATTAAAGCTAAATAGTTCATCAATTTACATATTCGCCACTTTCCCCCTTAAAAACATCACATCATTTACATTTTTCCTCTAAAAAACATCACACCATCAACACTATTTTCTCTTATTAAAATATTTATTTAGATTATAATATTTATTTATACAATAAGTACTAAAGAATAGTTCAATAAAATTACTATGTATCATTTTCCTATAAAAACTTTACATATTCACCTACTTTTTTCTTTTAAATTTATTTTATACTAAATTATTTGAAACAAATATAAACATATTTTTTAATTATTTAAATTGAGCTAATTTTCACTCAAATTCTATTTATGTTACTTTACTCATTATATTTATTTATAATTATGTTGAAAATATTGATGAACAAAAATTAAATATATCTTCAATAATAAATACGTTTTATTTACAATATCTTAAAATGAACAATCATATTAGACCGAACGCGTGTTAGACCGCACAACGCGCAGGCGTAAAACTAGTATTACCAAAAATCTCATTAATATCTCACAATATACTCAGGATAATGCAATTGTTGTGAATTTTATCATATTTATTGTCTTGTTAAGGATCAAAGGACGCTCAAAGTGTTGTTGAAAGGCCAACTGAAGCAGGGGTTGTATTAGCTGAACCTCACCAAACTGTCTTCCCAACACCACAAATCCTCCATAGGCTCATACTCTTCAGCTCACTACTCACCATCACCCTCTCAGTACTACTCCCCAGATTCTACCCAAGTGTAATCCAACTACACAATAACAACAAGCAAGATCCACTTCTTCAAGTTCTGTTCCTATTATGTAACTCTACTGCAAACTCTCCTTCTCAAAACTCATCACAGTTGTCAAATAATGTAGTAAATAGTTGGCACAGGAGACTTGGTCATCCGAATGTTGCAGTCTTGAAATCAGCTGGGTATACCATTCAATAAATCTCATCTTAGTTTCCGTGGTAGCGGTAGACTTGGAAATTACATCAAAAAGCACGTCTCTCATACTTATTTTGCTTCTCATCCTTTTCACTTAACACACTTTGATGTTTGGGGACCATCTCACATTGCTACCTCTCAAGGATACAAATATTATATCCATTTTACTGATGATTGCACTCGTTATACTTGGATCTATCCCTTAACTGTAAAGTCTAAAGTGTTTAATACTGTTAAAGTGCTCCTTAACATGGTTAATTGTCAGTATAATGCTTCAGTACAAAAATTCAGGTGTGACTGGGGTGGTGAATATATGTCTCTTACTCCTTTTTTTCAACAACTTGGTATTAGTTTTCATCACCTATCTCCCCATATTCATCCTCAAAATGGAGTAGCAGAAAGGAAACATGTCCATATAGTAGAACCTAGTATTACTTTGCTTGCTACAGCTTCAATGCCCTTAAAATTTTGGTGGGATGCCTTCTCCACAGCTACTTATCTCACAAAACGACGTCCCACTCCTTTGCTGTTAGGTTAGTCTCCATTTTTTAAGCAGCAAAAAATTTTGCATGATCTGCTTATGTTAAAGGTTTTTGGGTGTAGTTGCTTTCCTTACCTTAGGCCTTATAACTCAAATAAATTCTCGTTTAGGTCTTCTAAATGCGTCTTCCTTGGCTACAGTCCATCTCACAAAAGTTTTCGTTGTTTACATCGTTCGTGTAAGGTCTACATTTCTGACACTGTGGTTTTCAATGAAACTGAATTTACATTTCTTCAGCTTCGTCTGCATCAGCCATACTTCCCACCTCACCTCCTCTGATGTTATCTCCAATTACTTTACCCTCAGCCCCGAAATCTTCCTCTAACACTCCCTCATCACTTCAGACCACTTGCAACTCTACTCCATCCTCCCCAGTAAATATTCCCAGAAATGATTCCCCTTCTCCCTCTCATTTGGCTCCTTCATCGTCTTCTCCCTCTATATCCTCTTCTCATTCTCCTTCCTCTTCTTCTTCCTCTGCAGCACTCAGTACTTTACCTCTCCACACTAATGCTCATCATATGATTACTAGAGCTAAACATGGAATCTTCAAACCCAAGGTTTATGCTATTACTGCTTCATCCTCTCTAATTTCACTTGTATCTTCCCTCACTTGACCCTTAAATTCTGTCTCACCAGCTCTTCTTTTACTAACTCCCTCCCACATCCCTTCTTCTGCAATCTCTACAAAATCTCCCTTGCCCTTACCTCAACTTCCAGCCTCCACCAAAGCAACTATTGCTTCCCCTAATTGTTTTGCTACAATGGGCTTTCAGTTTCTTGTTTTTCTTCGCAACAAGACATGTTATTTAGTGCCTTATCATCCAAACATGAAATTAATTAACAGCAAATCGGTTTTTTGAGTAAAACCAATCCTGATGGAAGTTTGGATAAGCTTAAGGTGAGGCTTGTTGCTCGAGGCTTTGAGCCAAATGAGGTAATGGATTATTTTGAGACATTCAGTCTTGTTGTAAAGCCTACAACTATTAGAATTGTGCTTGCTCTTGCAGTCTCGAGAAATCGATCAATACAACAACTCGATATCAATAATGCCTTCTTAAATGGTGATCTCGAAGATGAAATTTATATGGTCCTCGAGCTTGGTATGACAAACTTCACACTTTTCTTTATTCTGTTGGTTTCACTCGGTCTGCTTCAGATTACTCTTTGTTTATCAAACACGATGGATCCTCTATTATACTTGTGTTGGTTTATGTTGATGATATTCTGGTTACTGGGGATTGTTCACTCAAGATTTCAGCTTTAATTTCTAGCTGCAAAGTACAATTTCTCTTAAACTCATGGGGAAGAGAACTATTTTCTTGGTCTTGAAGTTAGTCGTTCTGCTGGTGTTCTATCGTTGCGGCAAACTAAGTATATCACTGATTGTCTGCGACGTACTAACATGTTTAATTCCAAGCCCAATTCTACTCTGATGGTCACCACTCCTAAGCTGAGCAAGGCTATGGGAGTTGTTTTCTCTGATCCATTACTATACTTCATTATCATTGGTGCCTTACAATAGCTCACTCTATCTCGACCAGACATTGCTTTCGCAGTTAACAAATTGAGCCAGTTCCTTAATGCTCCTACTGATGCTCACTGGTCGCTTGCAAACGCTTACTGCGTTACTTGAAAGGAACTATAAACCTCTCTCTCCAGTTCACTAGTTCATCTTCTCTTAACTTGAAGGTTTCTCTGATGCTGATTGGGCGAGTTGTCCTGATGACCGTCGATCTACTGGAGGATACTGTGTTAAATTGGGCTCCAATCTCTTAGCTTGGAGTTCAAAAAAGCAAGATGTTGTTTCTGGGAGTAGCACAAAATCAGAATATCAGGCTTTGGCCAATGCTGCAACTGAAATTATTTGGCTCAAGTCTCTTTGTGGTGAGCTCGGTCTTCAACTCACTTCTCCATCCAAGCTTTGGTGTGACAATATGAGTGCAGTATCTCTATCCTCAAATCCAGATTTTCGTGCCCACACTAAACATATTGAAGTCGATGTTCATTACATCCGTGATAAAGTTTTGGACAAGGCTCTTGATGTTGGTTATGTTACAGCCGAAGATCAAATTGCTGATGTGTTCACTAAACCTCTTGCTCAGGCTGCTTTCCTTCGTTTGCGTGATAAGCTTTCTCTTGTTGCTCCGGAAGACCCCACGTTCGTAGTCTGACCGGAGGATATTGATGTATCATCTAAAGCTGTCAGTTGGAAGTTAGTTAGAGTTGTGTTGAGAGAGTTAGTTATATCAGTTAGAGTATGTTGAGAGAGTTCGTTAGCTGAGATGTATAGATAGATTCCCAATACAGATCATGTGTTGGCTTATAAATATCTCTCTTGTATTCACAATTATTTTTATTGAAATGAATATTCTTTCTCTATAATTCATGAAATTTTAGCATGATGTATCATCTAAAGCTGTCAGTTAGAAGTTAGTTAGAATTTGTTGAGAAGTTCGTTAGTTGAGCTATATAGAAAGATTCCCAATACAGATCATGTGTTGGCTTATAACCTTTAACATAGACAGATATGCAACTTAAAAAATGGAGACTGACTTGACAACAAAGGAGTAGGAAGTCAATTTATGAGATATGTAGCTGTGGAGAAGGCATCCCACCAAAAAGGGCGTGGAAGCTGTAGCAAGCAAAGTAAGACTAGTTTCTACTATATGGTGGAGTTAGGTGGACTCTTTTATACAAGGAAATCCTTTTCCGATGTGGGACATTGAGTTTGTTATACCTAACAATCCTCCCCTCAAACCAAAGGACCACATACCCCGTGGCCTCCCCTCGAGCTTACTTGATACGTCTCAATTCATCTTGCACCGTCGTCAACCCACGGGACACGCCGCCTGACCACCCACAATATTAGGAAGCTTTCGACACAAGGCACACAAAAGACGATCCAATCGCATCGATAACCATTGAGGGCCTCCCACATGCACACCATAGTCCACCACAAACTCGGGGCCTTCCCACGGCCCAAACATAGGCTCAGATACCACTTGTTGGGATCGAAACTCAGACATTAGTATGATTTTGTCCGCTCGGATTTGTTTTTGGATATCTTCGAAAGGTCTCATACTAATAGAGTTAGGTGGACTCTTTTATACAAAGAAATTTTCCCTTCTCCCTCCGATGTGGGACATTGGATTTGTCATACCCAACGATTAGTATTCGTCATTTTTTGTACTCCTTAATTATAAAATAGGTTTATTGGTTGAGGTAGGGGATACAATTATTTCCTCTGCTATCATATTTTTATTATTGCAAAAATTTCAAATTTTACCACCGTCGGTCTCAAAATAACAAACTTGTCCTCATATCATATATACATCTATGTCAATCAACTTTGAAGTAGTTGTACGATATTTGAAACCTTTATTTATTTGATTTGCGAGGAATGAACTAGAGTGCTGCCCGGGTCTTGGGTGGGGTGTGTGTGTTTATATATAAAAGTACTTGGAAAAAAAACATCAAATTTTTCAATCTCATGTAATAGCGTTTAAACCATGCATGTAACAACTAAATTAGTCTACTTTGATTAAATTTTATAAAATGCAATCTAATATACAAATATGAGAATTCGAACCTTATTTGTTTTTTTGTTTTTGAGAAATGAACCTTATTTGTTAATACCAACTAAAAAGGAACGGTCTCTTTTGGGGCCTTTATACTTGAATTTGTAAACATTCACAAACCATACAACTTCTGCTCTTCGAAAACCCAGAAAAATAACTACACGCGATTTTACTACAAGTGACTACTATCTAGTTGGTTTTAAAGAATACTCCAACTTGAAAATATTAGGATTCTATTCCTCAGCCAAGAAAAAGGAGATTAATTAGGAAATCAAGAGTGAGAACAAAAGCATCGAGAGAGAAGAAAAGGACTGTTCTTTTTACTTGTGATAATATAATACAGTCCTTTAACAAACAATATTTACCACTGGATAAGTAAACTTCATCATAATATCTACTAATAAATATGCAAGAAGATGATATTTTTGGGTTGGGGGCCGGTCATTGTTATTCAAAATCATCAATAAAGACAACAAATTATTGCCTGGGAATGGGAAAACATGCTCAACTTTAAGTGCAAATGGTCAATTTCTGCCAAAACATTAAATACTAGTATAATTTTTAACTAAAAGGCTATAAATTCAAAACCCAAGCTCATGAAACGGGCCGGGCGCCACCCACGAGAAAATAAAGCCGCCTGACACGGACGCGCCCTTCATTAATTATTTTTTAATATAATTTAGAATTTAATGTGTTTCACCAAAATCTCCAGTTTTCCACCCACAATCTCGACGATATTTCCACGGGAGGTCACTTGTTTGAGGACATTTATTTTTCTAAAAAGATCACGAGTTTCCACTTTTATAAATATTTTAGAACTTATAGAATATCATATTTTATTTATTCTAAATTTTAATTGTCGAAGTCTGTATTTGAGTTTTTATCCTATTATACGCATTTTAAAGATTTAGTGTTTGAGATTATATAATGTTGATGGCGACAAAACTGTAAATGTATGGGGGAATGGTTCATAAACATGTTCCTAAGATTTAAGTTCTGAACTAAAACATGTTTTCCTTCTTAATTTAAAGGAGAAAATGAATCGTTTGAAATGATTGGGTAACACTTGATTAAAGAAACTTGTAACTCATAAAAATTAATAGAAGTTATTATAAACAACTTTGCTAGTCCCAAATCAGAGTTAAAGAAATAATGCGAAATTTATATTTAGAGTCCACCGAGTATAGCTGACTTTCCAGGTCAGTTATAACTAAAGAAAACTTAGTGTCAAGTTGATGAATTAGTCAGTTTTTGGATATATGAGACAACTGAGTTGTCAAGTTTTAAGATTAGTTTCAAGATAAAGAAATGTAAAGAACTGATTTATAGAGGTTCGGAGAAACTCCCACATCCTCTCTTCCTTCAAACTGAAGGGGTGTTTAGTATCAACTTAAGCTTTCAGTATTTGAACACAAATTACAAAAGATGATCTTCTCAACTGCTGGATTCCACAAGAGCAGCTCAAGGACGGCGGTTCACGAGGCTTCGATCTTCCGATGCTTGCTCTACATCCTCCACAAGGTGAAGATTTGAGTTTGCTTTTAGAACGTGAGATTGATTCTCAAATGGTTGTCTGGAAGTTCTTAGAATCTACAAGACTGCAGATTCTGTCAGTGTAAAGATCATCAGAAAGACAAACTTCTCGCGTGAGCAAAGTGAGAGAGTTTAAGCGAGAGAGCAATTTTGCGGAGTTTCAGCATATTGGAATAGTCTCTGTTTGAATACCAACACCAAGGCCTCGTATTTATAGGTCTCTCTCTCGAGAAGTAGTCATCGGGGGTTAGGTGAAGGATTGATCAGCGTCAATAGCTTTCGGCGATGTGCTGCATGTCTCTGATATGTAGGTATCCGTTTGATAGCTTTTCAGTCATATCTGGGATGCCTGTAGCTTTTGTTTGTCTTCACCTATTTGGTCAATGGATATTCCCTTTACACGCTGGACAATGCTGACTAGGATCAACTAATTTAAAAACCTAATCTGTAGTCTGAGGAAGTCAATTATGAACATTCAGCTGAACTAGGGTTGACTTCCTTTTGTCAACTTCAACTCTCATAAAGTTGGTTGGTCAGTTATAACTAATCCAGTTCTACTCCTTAGAGTTGTCAGTCATAACTAGGTCTCAGAACTGTGTTAACTCCCTATTGGAACTGTCATTCTGCCAGTTCTGATTTTCTCATAACTGAGTTTTCAATCTCAAGTCCAATTCCCCTTAATATAATCCTTCGGTGTTGAACTCTTCAGTCTTCAGTTCTTCGATCTTCAATCTTCAGAACTAAACTATTACATAGTTCTAGACTATTACAAGATATTACAATTCTAAACTGAATCAAATTAACCTAAGAATTTCTAATAATATCATCAAGGATTTTCTGACATCAGTCAAAACATATAATATTCCGTAACAAACTTACAAGTGCAAAAACTCCTAGACTGATGGCAATTTATGATATGATACAACAATTTTACATTATTCACATGATGATTAATTATGAATAATGGTTGACACTTATTGAAAGTGGATGCAAGGCATAAAATTTCGCGTCTGATCCCGAGTATAGAATATCTTAATTGCATCGTATAAAGGATGGATAATCTAACAACAAAATATATGAATTAATATTTTTTTCATATTGTTTAATATCACCCTTTTATCATGTCATGTTAATTTAGAAAAAATTATGCTATGTTCACATCGGTTTGTATTCATGTTTAAGTTTAATTAATATTTAAATATGTGGTCTCCTTGACGACCTTGACTGATTGAATATGAATTTGGCATATCCAATAAACTACTTACAATGAACTGATACAATAACTCTCAGTTTCAAATCGGGAGTTTTGTACTTTTTTTTTTTTTTTACTTGTTAGAACGCAATATGTATTTTTGTTGATTCGAATAAAAACAAATATGCATAGTAAACATGTTTTTTTTAGAACTAGCCCCAACTCCTACTCTTATCATGTGAGTGAGCTCGAATAATCATATACTTCTAGGGCTCTACCTACAGCATTGGTATATTCATTCAAAGAACAAAATTTTTAGAATGCTAGGCGTACAAGCCAGTTGGAGTATCAAAATATTTTTAGTCTCACAATATTTTAATGTTAATAGTTTGTACTATTTTACAATCTGGTAACAAATATATGATTTTATTAATTAGGAATATAAATGAATCAATTTATTTGCAAAGAATGTTGTGATTGAAATGTACTAATCAGTTATTGAGTATTGTAAATTTGTAATGCTATAAAATGGAAGCAAAAGCTCCCTAAAAGAAAGACAAGAGCTCCACAGCAATTGCCAAGTTGTTAGCATTTATGATTTAGTTATTCGATCAATAATTGAATTACCCATTCTATTTATGAGGTCACATGCAGAAGTAAATTCCACAAGTTTGGCCCCCCTCACTTTCACCCATTTTCTACTAGTAAACATATTGCTCCTTTTAAAATGAATCACATTATTGTGGAAGGAATGTATTTTGGGCATTCTAAATTGACAAGAAGAAATGCAAATTAAGTATTTGTGATCCAAATTAAAGTAGCCAGTGATGAACATTGTTGAGTAATTTATGAAAATTTGACTAAACTCAAAAGTGTAACTTTTCATGGAGATGCAGCCTCAAATTGCTTGCAAATGAGGAATTATGGTCAACTTTTAATCAACTTTTTGAGTTGTCCTTATTTAACCATTAAGTAATAGTTAGGGTGGTTGAATTATCAGTGAGTGAGCGCTGTCAAGTTGGTAGTATTGTGGTGTCACGTTGTTGTTTTTCGTTTAATTTGCCTAGCATGTATACATACATACAAATAAGATTAATACATAAACCTAAGGCTGATAAACTGATAAAGCTTAACGATCCATCATGGTTACGAAAAAAAAGGAAAAAACTAAAACACCACCCACTAATTCAATTTTTATTTTTTCAAGAGGTCTCCGGTTAGACCATCTAAATAATTTAGGCAGGTTTTGGTTTAAAATTCAGAAGGGATATGAGTTTGGGTTTAGGATGCAGGACGGATAAGGGTTTGGATTGGTAAAAATGAACTATTTAGATCCGCCTAAATCATTTAGGCAGTCTAACACAAATTTTTGCATATTATCTTAGTATGCAATAAAATATGCAGTCCAAATTTTGCATATTGAGGAGTTCCTATTCATTTCACCGTGGTTTTGGAAATATTGAGAAAATTGTCCACATAAATCTGCAATGGTATGTGGAGCCTATACTACACAAATGCACCTATATAGTTTAAATAAGAAGCTGTGTAAGCTCTTCTAGAAAAAAAATTAAAAGAAAAAGAAAATGAAGCTGTGTAAGCTTGTGAATGGGGATATATTAATATCTTTCAACCCAGTGTAATTTAATTTAATTTTTTGTTTTATTTAATAAGTTAAACTGTTGATGTTTTGACTTTTATGTGTTATAACATATAAGATATTAAAATTCAAGTGAAACATGAAAAGTTATAAGTAGGCACACACATGTTAGAACATTAATGGTATAAGAGTTGTTACTCTCATGCAATAGTGTTTAAATTACAAGTTCTCAATAATTTATTGATAAAACTTCAATTAAGTGATTATGATTTACTTTATTATGGTACTATTAGTGAGAATTAGAAAAGCATGCTCTATGAGTGTGCATTGATATATGATGTACGACGCCAAGTTTTAGAATTCTTTTTATTTCATTTTGTCATTTAACTAGGATGCAAACAATGCAGTAAATTCTATTTTACATCAAATTTTATAGACTCAAATAATTTTTTTTCGTAAATAGCTAGAAGTAAACAAATTCATATATCCTAGGAGAATGAAATAAGAGACCTCATCGATTTCTTCTTTAGGGGCTTTAAAGTAACCCAAATTTCATAGATAAAACCACGTTCTCGCATTAATAATAATTGTCAGAAGACCTAGACAAAATGCTCAAAGTTAGAAAAACAGTGCGAACGAGAAAAAATAGAAACTAGAGACGCCCCTTTGGAACCGGAACCGGCGGAACCGGACCGCCGGAACCGGAACCGGAACCGTGGGCATTTTTGCCCGGTCCGGTTTCGGTTCCTGAAATTCTGAACCGTGGAACCGCCGGTTCTAACCGGCGGTT
>AYJT01054999.1:0-17312 GCA_001278415.1 Ocimum tenuiflorum | reverse complement strand
AATATATCTGTTATTGGAATCTCTTATTCCCATTCCCGATTCCTTCCTACATCTCAATAAATCCCCAGTATTCTAACCACGCATATTATCACAATTATTCCGATGGATCAAAAATTACATGTACTTAATTATATGTAATTAAGTCATAAAATATCCTAATTAATTAATATTCCTTTCCTTCGCGCAATACATGCATTGAGCGATTTTGGATCATCAAACTATAGTTTAAATGGGAGATTCCCACTTCAAATCATAACATATGATCATCGGCGCAATGATTATATTATCAAAAAGATCGATAATTTGGATCTTCAAACATTCCATAGCCGGAGTTGGCCGGAAAAATACAGGGCGTTACAATATTTGTTCGATCCCAACCATTGATCACAAGGCAGAGATGTCAGCTTCGTGGACTTCACTTCGAAGTCCAACCAATCGGAAAGGTTCTCGAAACCCTTCATAGCTTCGTAAGTCCCTTGTTGATGGGTTCAGTACGAGCATCCCTTCTTGAAGGCCCCTCAGGGTTCGAATCTAGCACGAGTACCAGGCCTCAAAGCCTCTCTAGACCTCGCCTCAATATTCTTGGCGTATGCAGCCCACGTCTTGGAAAGATCCAGAATGATTCCCTCGCTGACTCAGCTTAGGAGAGAACGCGTGACTCCAACTTCTCCCAGCTGTATTTGCAGATCAGTCCATAGGATATATGTAAATAGGGCCCTTAGTTTATGAATTATTTGAATTCCACAATGTAACAGTATAAATAGTGCTCTCTCACCATGCACACAAAACTCCATTCATGCATATTTACTGTAATACACCGGTCATCTTCTCCAACGGCTCTGTGTAGAGAAGCATTGTAATTTAACTCAATTACTCTATAAAATACTAGTCACTCCGTTTCGAAGAACTATAAACCTTCCTGGAAGTCTTAGTGTCCGATTTACTTTCTCACTTAGAGCCTAGATCATTCCAACAATCAAAATCAAACCTCAACAATTGCTTCTTTAGCTGACTCTGTAATTCCCATGTATTCAGCCTCTGTAATTGAAAGAGCCACCACAAACGTAGACTTCCAACATATAGCAGTTCTAAACAAACAAAATACATATCTATTCTCAGATTTTCTCAAGTTCGAACTGCTTGCAAAATCAGAATCTATATATCCACAAATAGAATTACTATCACATCTTTCAAATTTCCTAAACGCTAAACCTTTTATCTACTGTAAGATACCTCACTGTGCATTTTAATGCCTCCAAATGCTTCTTAACAACATTAGACATATATATACTAGTAGCACTTATAAAATATGCCACATCTGCCTAATGCAAGCCATAGAATACAGAATGCTTCCTTTGACATTAGCATAAGGTATCTTATTCATTTCCCTCACTCCTCATCAAATGCTGGCCTTTGTTCCTTAGAGAGTTTAATATGCAAAGGAAGAGGAATACTTAGAGGTATTAACATGACCTTTAAACTTGTTCAAAATCTTCACAATGTAATCATGTTGATATAGCACCAAAACACCATTGACTCTATCCCTGCATGTATCCGTTTCCAGGATCCTTTTGGCATTGCCCAAATCCTTTATCTCAAACTTTACAGTACTAAGTTCTTTCTTCACAATTTCTAAGCCTCTCAGATTTTTCCTAGCGATTCAAATATCATCTACGTAGATAAACAAATATATCCACTCACTAGAAGTTGATTTTCCGAGGTATACACATTTATCACAAGCAGATCTCTTAAAACCAATACTCAACATCTAGCTATTGAATTTCTTATTCCACAGTCTTGGGCTTTGCTTGAACCCATATAATGATTTCTTCAATTTACAAATTTGGTTTTCTGAACCAGCCTTCCGCGGTTATCAGAATTGCGATCCTAGATCGTAGGATCACACTAGAGCGGGCCCTGACAAATCAGGGGCCCTAGGACGAAAAAATTTTTTGTGCTCCTAAATTTTCCGCACATATGTTTTTAAGTTCATAAACTTTGTTAATACAGCGAGTAAAACTAAAAAATAAGTAGGAGCGTAAACCAAAAACAAGTCGGTGTAGATGAGCAAAACTATTTAGATATTGACTCAAAAAAAACTTATGAAAAACCATATTTAATTTAAGATAATTATAACTTTTTAACTAAAATTTAGTATAAAATATAAATTATATGATCTCAATAAGTTAAAAAAAATTCATAATGCAAAGAAGTATAAAATAACACAAATACTATGATGCTCATTATTTGAGCATAATGTTTATTTGATTTTTTCAGGAAACGACCTGCCGGAAGATCAAAGTTGAGTTAGAGACACAAAATACTAAAAAAATATATAGACTATAACGGAGTAGAGACGTGCCTTTAAAAAAAGAGTAGATATATGAAAATATATATATAAAAAAAACAATAAGATAGGGGCTAGAATATAGTTAATAAGAATTGGTATTACACACAATGATAAATGCAGAAATTTTAGATTTTTGAATAAATATTTATTAGAATTTAATTAATAAAAAAATTTTAGATTTTTGAATAAATATTTATTAGCATTTAATCAATTAAAAAAACTTTTGACCCCAAACAATGGGCCCTAAACATATAAAGAGATAGATAAACTACATTAGACATGTGAACATATATAAGAAAACAAGATAAAATATAATAGAGTTAACAAAAAAAATTATTACACAAAAAGATAAATATAGATATAATTTTATAATAAATAATTATTATTATTAATTAATAAAAAATATCTACACCCCCAAAAAATTGGGGGGCCCTCAAAATCGGATGCCTCAGGCGGGCGCCCCTCTAGCTCGAGCTTAGGGCCGATCCTAGGTCGCACTATTTTACGATCCTAGTATGGAAAACGATCCTGAATCGTTTTTTGTAGTGGGATTATTTCAGGATCATACGATCTCATGATCGCGCCTTATTTTTCTTTTTCTGTTTTTTGTTTTGATTTGTCTTTCCATTTTTCAATGTTGATTTTTCATGTTTTTTAATTTATATATTGTTTTAATATTGTTATTTTTATTTTGTGCTTTACTTCATTTTATGTTCAATTTTATTCTTTTAATACTAATTTTTTTGCATGTGTTTGTGTTTTTATTTTTATGTTGATCTTATTCTTTTTAATGTTGATATTTTTATTTATTTATCTGTCAACGTATTACTAACAGTAATTCATTATTTATATTGATTGAATAAAAAGAAAAAATTTACAAAAAATGTCACATTTTTTCATCCGCTCTAAATTTTCAAAATAAATTGAAACCCTAGATTTTTTATGAAAATATATTTGCGTAAATTAATAAAATATTCTCAACAAGTATCATTGAGCTCATAATTCAAATTACAAAATTTCGTTGTACCTAAATATTTTGAGTTTTTAAATATAAAAACAATTGCAATAATCAACTGGATATTTGTTTTCAAACTTTTTATTTTTGATTACATACAATAAGTAATACAATCATAATGGAGAAATGCATGAATAATGAATTCAAGTTCATTTGATCAAGGTCATGACTTATTTATTTATCTATTTGTTAAAGTTCGTTATATGTTTATGAGTTGTGTATTTGACTAAATATTATTGTAAATTATCTGGAACAAATAAATAAAGGCTAATATATGATGGTCAAACCCAGACTCTATTCTTGGATAGAAATTAAGAATGAATTGTTGATTTTATATCATTTTTGTAGGATCGTAAGGTCCCACGATCCGATCCTACACCTGTAAAACGATCCTACGTAGAATCCTGATCCTGAAAACAATGCTACCTTCACACATCCCTCAAGTTGGAACATATGTACGTCTTCCTCCAATTCACCATACAAAAAGTTGTTTTAACATCTAATTGATGTAGTTCCATATCAAGTTGTACTACCATTGATAACAAAAATTTTATAGACGTATGTTTCTCTATTGGTGAAAAGATTTCTATACAATCTACCCCTTCTCTCCGTGTGAAACCCTTGACAATTAGTTGAGCCTTATATATAATCACCTCCTTATCCCTTAGCTCAATCTTCTTTTTAAATATTCATTTGCAGTTAATACACCTCACATTATCAGGTTTATTAACCAGATCTCAGGTCTCATTTCTGAAGAAAGATTCAAGCTCTTCAAGAACAACTTTAATCCACTTCACTCTTTCTGAGCATGCCATTGCTTTTGCACATGTCTTTGGTTCATAATGTTCAACCTTTTCTGGTATATCCAAAGCAAAAGACACTAATTCTTCCTTTGAGTATCTTCTAGGTGGATCTATTTCCCTCCTTTGTCTATGTTTGCAATCAAGTAATCCTTTAGGACCTCAGATGTATCCTCATTCAAGTAATCTCTGATGGGTGTAGCTCCACGTCAAGCCTTTCACCCTCTGTGTGACTACAGCTGGTGGGCTGCTTATTGGACTCAGTAGGTTCCTTGAATCCTCTACAAAAGCCACATCTCTACTTATTAAAGCTTTATTTTTACCTTTGTCAGCACACCACGATCTGTAACACCCCCAACTTTTGGATACCCAACGAAAACATACTTTAAAGCCCTATGATCTAATTTGTCTTCCCTTACATGTGCATAAGCTTGACAACCCCATACTTTAAGGTTGAGTAATCAGAATGTGCACCATTCCACAGTTCTTTCGGTGTTTTCAGACCTGTAGTAGTTGCAGGAGTCTTACTAATCAGGTAAGCTGCTGTAACTATTGCTTTCCCCAGAGTTTCTTTGGCAAGTGTGTGTGCGCAAACATACATCTTACTTTATCCAATATTGTCCTGTTCATGCTTTCCACCAATCCATTCTGCTGTGAATTTCCTTGAACAAATACAAAAAACTTGAAACTGATCAAACATGAATTCAAGTCCACTATGTTGTGACCTTAAACATTTCACTTTCAATCCCTTTTCATTTTCAACCGCATTACACCGTTCAATAAACTTCTCAATGGTATCTGACTTCTGCTTCAATAGGCAGACCCACACTTTTCTGATCTAATTATCAACCAATGATAGAAAACACCTCGAACCTGGTCCAACTAAAAGTTCTACCATGGAGCCCACTTCGCAAAATAAGGCTATCAAAGCGGTAATTACATTGAATAATTTCTTGTTCAGTATGAGAAAACAACACTAAAAGTTCTTAAAATGATATGGAAAATTAGAGGTGGGCTTCAACGTAGATTTGGTTTCAACAAAGAACAAGAGACAAATGAGTTATTAAATAATCGAATTTATATTTTGTCGGAACCGGCCAAAAATATTATCTTAGAGAGTTTATTAAATAATCGAGTATTAATTTATTGAGTTTCTACTATATATAGTAAATTTTAGATAAATTTGATCAAAAGATTGAACTGAGATTGCTAAAATTTTTATCAACTCGCTTTCTTCGAACTGAAAATCGGTCTATACTGAATCATCATCTAACATAAGTGTGAAAAATTGCTCTGGAAAAACATCGTGCAAGTGGACATGGAAATGAATAAATGGAATCACAAAAAGAGTAAAAATTTGTGTTAGACCGCCTAAATAATTTTAGGCGAATTTAAATAGTTCATTTCTACCAACCCAAACTCATACCCGCCTTGAATCCTAAATTCTAATACATACTCATCTTGGATTTTAAACTCAAACTCACCTAAATGATTTAGGTAGTCTAATAAGAGAACTCCTAAAAGAAAAGGATGCACCAAAATATTTAAAAAGAGAATAGAAGAATTAAAAGTGCAAAGTTACGCAATCCGATAGAGCTGCTATGAGCACACAATGTTCCTTTTCCTGTGTGCACACGTTAAAATCACAAACAATCGAGGTCTGGAATCTAGATTGATACCATATTGAATAAACTAAAAGGCATAAAAGCTCATAAAAAAGGCAAGAGATAACTCATAGAAAGAGTTTGAGTGAATTTGTGAATTGAACAAATTAGGCCAAACCCCCAATTCCATCACTAACTATTCAAAGATTTCTAACGACATGAAAAATTATCCAAATTTTAAATTCCATGACAAACTATGTGAATCTTATTCAATTATATGACAAGTTGTTTTCATCGCTGGTAGAAAGCTGATTGTGCAACGCCAGACTGCCATGTCACCAGCTTAATGCGGCAATGGAAAGCTAACTAAAACTTAAATCTAACAACCTAATGGTGCACAATTATCTTTCCGTCGCTCGAGAAAATAATCCATCATATAATTGAACAAATCTACATAATTTGTCATGTAATAAAAATTTTCGAATAGTTTATCAAGCAATTGAGAGTTTGACCAACAAATTAAGTAGCAATAAGAGAATATAAATGTATATAGCTTGAATTCAGCCAAAAATCTAACAGTCTCACTTACTCAACTAATTCTGTTATTACAACTTAATTAAACCCTAATTCCATCATCGGTATAACTTAACCAGCACGACGAGCAAAACAGTGAGCAACTTTAACATCTGTTCAAAGGATTGATCAGTTTCAGCCTTGCAAGAGGAGGTCTTCTACTAGAAATATGAATGCACTAGATAAACTGCAAATTGATCAACTAGCATCTACATAGCACGTATTGTGAATTTTGTAACTACACGAGTCACATAAATTTACCATGGAGGGTTTCAAAAGATTTCAATGGTTGGCATTGACATGATCAACAAAAAGCCTCAAAAGATTAGGCGATAAACATTCTCATTGGAAGCAAATAGATCCATTTAAACAAGTGTAAAAGGTGTTATGATAATATCATGCAAATCATGATATAAGTTATAATGCTCATTGGTATAGGTCGAATAAATTTGCATCACTAAATGATTCAAAAAGAGATAGAAAAAAAAAACGAAGAAAAGAAAAGAAAGTAAAGTGCAAGGTCACATGGTAAATTTCAGAGTGCACATCCTCCTATAAATTACATAAGCCATTGCACAGTTATTCGAAGCACTTTTGACAAGTAAGAAAAAACACTAAAATTACATGAGAGCATAAAATAATTTATCTCATCCCTAAATTGCACAATTTATGGAAAGGGAAAGAAGTTGCGGATTACCAGCAATGTCAGTTTTTGGACACAAATTAAGCATTGCTTAGTATTTTCTTGGGCAAAATATTCTTCATTAATTTGAAAAGAAAATCATCCTCAGTCAGTCCTTGAGCTAGATCCATTAGCATGGAAAAAGTAGCAGTATCCGCTGAGAATCCCATTTTTGGCATTTCTTACAAGAATGGTATTGCCTTGTGAAGCCCATTTATCTTTAGCAAACTTTGGACAATAACATTGTATGTCACACTATTAGGCACAAAACCAAGGTTCTCCATCTCTTTAAGCAAAAAAACTGCCTCATTCATCAAACCTTCTTGACAAAGTGAACCAACGATCATGTTATATGTTGGAACATTAGGATGCAAACCTCTAGAAGGACGTTGGTTGGAAAGATCTCTCGCAACATCGAGTTTCCCATTTTTGCTTAATCCATTAATGAGAGCACCATACATGATTATGTCAGTAGCAACTCCTTTCCCTTCAATCTTGCGCAATAAAGATAGAGCTTAATCAGTCTCCCCATTCCTGCACAGCCCATCTAATAATATACTATGAGTATGCAAATCTGGACTTACACCTCGAGCTTCCATATCTTGGAAAAGATTCTACCCATCGGCAAATCTACGTTTATTAAATAATCCATGTATCATGGTTCTATAAGAAAATGCATTGTGTTCAAACCTTTACAAGGAATTTCGAGGAAAAGAACCCATACTTCAGCCACTCTTCCCTTCTTGCAGTATCCATTGATTAAGCAGTTATAACTGATAATATCAGGCTTAAGTCCCACATCCTTTCTATGGAATCAAATACTTGTTTAGCTTTATTGATTTTCCCTTGCAAGCAATATCCGTCAATCAAAGTATTATAAGTGAATATATTAGGACGAATATTTGGTCGCAGCATAATTTCCAACACATCCTCAGCCTCTTTCATTTCTCCATCCCTGCAAAATGAATCAATCACTGTACTGAATGCAATGACGTTAGGAGATATATTAGAATTAGTCATTTCATTTATATAGTCTTTATCATCCTGAAGTCTACCAACATCACACAGACCTTGAACCATGGAATTATATGTGACAACATTGGGTGAAATACCCCCATCCTGCATAGAAGCTGGAGTGCACCATCCACCATTCCACCCTTGCATAATCCATCAATTACTGCGTTATAAGACTTAACATCGGGCCTCCACTTGGTTCTTTCTAACCTATGAATCAAATCATGAGCTCTAGTGATATTTACAGATTTCCAAAGACCATTAATCACAGTTAGAATGATGATATCATCAGGATCGCAGAGTCGAAAGTGCACAATCTTTTTGAACAATCTCACGGCAGCAACAACCTTATCATTTAAAAAAAGGCCTCTAATGAGTGTGCAGAATGTCGCTGCATTTGGTTCGTAACCGCTCTTGAAGAAGATGCCCATTATAGCAAAACCAAAGTTTACACGTTTGTGAAGGCAACAACAATTATTCGTAATATTCATAGTGTAATCATTTACCGAGGCACCCATTTGACGCATTTTATCGAACATGTGGAGGGCAGAAGAGTAGTGCTTCATCTTAACTATAATACTCAACAGTGTGTTGTAAACGGCTATAGAAGGTTGTGGCCGCATCCTCATCATTTAATGAAACAACAGAATTGCATCATCTAATTCTTTAACACGGCTGAAATCTATTCTAGGTCTGTTACTGTGAAAATTGAAAGAGGAGATGGAGAATGTAGGAGTGAGATTACCCCATTTGTGCCGCATATCCTCTTCCATAAATCAGTCCACCAACAGAAACAGCAGCTCTTTCGCTCATCATCTTCCTTCTTCGGTGAGATTGACTGTGAAGGAAGGGGAAAAGAAAAAGATTACTCGAAATGAAAACAAAATGGGTGCTGGCGATTTCTTTTGTGGTGCTTAAAACGCTAAAAGCTAAATAGCACTTTTGCAGATGTAGCAAGATGTTAATTGAGGCGATTTTTCGGCAAAAATCGAACTCAATAACCGAGTACTCACCCCCTTTGTACAGATGTAGCAAGATGTTAGGGTATCTTGCAATTGTGATTGATCACTTTAATTAAGAAGAATGTAGTTCAACAAATTATGGTGTTATCTAGATTTTGGTATTAGCTTTATATATTTTTGGATAAATAGGAAAAAATATTTCAAGACAGTCAAACCGTAAATTTATCCCAACCTTTTAATATTGGGGAAATCTATCTCAATGTTTTATTTAGTCATGTTTTTTATCCCGAATTTGTGACGGGATCAAACGGGGGTGTACATGGCAGTTAATTCCACGTTGATGCATACGTGGACGTGTCACCTATTTATTTTAATTTCTTAAATCGCCGATAAGTAAAACCATGTCGTTTTTTAAGAAAAACGAATCCAGGTCTTGCTCGTCAGCGTCCGTCATCGGATTTTTCGAGGTGGTGTGGTCGAGGGTTTCTTTTAGGTTTCGATTATAAGCAATCTGAGGGATTTGAGGGTTTTGATGGGAGGATTTGGAGGTTTCCATTTGAAGCAAACAACTTCGTTTTCTTAAAAATGTCGTTGTTCTGCTTTGTCACCGATTTAAAACAGAAAAATTAAAACACGTGGCACGTTCATGTGTGCATCCACATGGAATTTAACTATCATGTATGCCTCCGTTTGACACCGTCATAGACTCGGAATAGAAAAGCAAGCATGACCGAATGAAACCTTGGGATAGAATTGTCTAATACTAAAAAGTCGAGATATATTTACGGTTTAACTGAAATCTTGGGATATTTTCCTTATTTACCCTATATTTTTTATGATCGTTTCACTTTAAATATTAAATAAATTTTAATTTAATTTTTGAAAATGTTATTGAAGTAATTTTATAATTATTAATTGAGTGCAAGTGTGTTGCGTGCTGTACCCGTCTCTTTTCCTTATTCTTTTAAATTAATAACTTGATATATCAAGCAAAATACTTGAATTTTGTTTTTTTTTTTTAATATGAATTAGCATTCTTAAATCATAATTGTTGAATGTGAAAAAAATAATTCCAAAAAAAAAACAAAGTTAAAATTCGAACTAATAAACAAAAATGTAATGATATAAAAGAATTTCTTTTTTAAAAAAAAAAAGAGAACCTAACATCTAAAAGAATGTGACCCATCGTTTCTTAATTTTTTTTCCTATTTAATCTCAACAAATGTTTGATTTTTCTTCATTTTGGTTTTACAGAGGTATTGTTCTAAAATTAAAATTAAAAAAATCAAAACTCAATTTGAAAAGAACAATTCATCTTATATCTCCATGGAAAACCTCACCAGCTCCATAGTATGACAAATAGTAATATATAGAATATCAAATGTTCTTATATTTTGCCATACTTTTCAAGTAATTGCTTGTGCTTTTCAAAGTTTTGTAAACTTGATATTCTACTATAATACTTCTTTTTTCTTTTTTTTTTTTTGAAATCTTCACATATTGCATCAAAATACATGTTTCGAAAAACTCTCATATCTATTAATTCACGGTGTACCAAAATTATTGCAAACAACCTTAGCAATTTATTTGGCATTTAGAATGTTACCGCTTCATTAGACATTCAACAAGGTTTTGATGAGCTTCTCACAATTTTCTTTTTTCGTTGTTTTTTTTTTAAAATTTGAATACTCAATGTCACTGATTGTTAACAAAGATTAAAAAGAGGTCAGTCCCCTAACATGATTGAAAAGTAATATGAAAGAACATCTTTCTCCTTCGATCCAATTTGTAGCACTAATACATCCAATGATATTGTCTATTTTTCTTTCCCTCCAACATTTTTCTTATTTATCCCATACATAGTACTCAATTAACATGGATGAAATTACTCAATTAACATTGTTTTTAAACATGATCCACCACTACAATATTCTTGAGATTTTGGCTTCTGTGGTAAGTTGTAAATTGCTATTTGGTATATGAAAGTTCATAGATGCTGTTGAGATCTCATTCAAATTAACTTCAAAAATTCTCCACGTCCCTTCTTGGGCAGATACCCATGTCCATCTTGAAATTCTTCAGTTTTAATCAACTTCATTTTGATCATCATTTTGGATCATATGAATTATCACTCTATCATGTCCTTTACATATATATTTATACAAATACTTTACTACGATGGTACCCGAACATAACTCCACATTGATGTGATAGTTATATCTAGATAATAAATATGCATTGCATGAAATCCATCAGTTGTTTAGATCTACATTACGAACACAAACTACCAATACATTGTGCATTCACAATATGAATGTGTGGAGCCCAAGATTCGATGGTTTGTGATCCAGTCCAAGTACCTGTTGTACCAGTAACCTGAGCTAGAGCAAAGAAGTTCAAAGATGGGCTCAATGTACTGATTCAAGAGGTTTGTGGTCAAGAATTAAGCAAGAGGCCTATCGGCGAAGAAGACTTGGTTGGGTCACGCATAGTGATGAAGATTGATGGCAAGTTTGGCCAAATTGTGAAGATTATGTATGATTTATTTTAAGCCCAATGTGTCGGACGAAATTTTATTTCCTTATTTCCTTTTGGTAGATTAGATTTATCTTATTACCTTATAGATTTAGGATTTAGTTTGCCTATATATAGGTCTATTTGTAGAATTTTACAAGCTTAGTTTTCTGATCAATATACATAATTTTCTTGTGAGAATTTTTCTCTTCAATAAACTCATTGAATTTCTTTCGAACACCGAAGAAATTCATCTTCGATTTATCAAACAAACTTTTACATTTGTTTGTGACGTCTTCGCTTATACTTGTTATTGTTGGGTGCACATATCTGTTGGGTCATAGGAGTTCTTCGTGTATACAACACTCGGATTCGTCATTCAAAGGTGACGAGTATCCACCAATCGTTACTCTTTGCTTCCACATCGGTTTTGGGCTACGATCTGTTTCTCATTCCCAACAAGGATCGTATCAGTTGACACCAGAGCCAAGATTCAGGTTTCATAGTCTTTCTTTCTTATTTTTTTTTATTCGTGTCCTTTTGTGTCTTGTTTTCTCATACGTATGTCTTTCTTTGCATTGTATTCTTCGTTGTATTCGTCACATCAAATAATTCGTTCATATTCGTCGAGTCTCGTCGTGTCTTTTTTTGTGTCTTTCTTGAGTCTTGTTTGAAAATAGGGTTTGGGAAATTTCAAAAATTTGCTTGTGATACATTACCATATCCTGTGATATCTTACCATATCTTTTAAAGGAATCCATATCTTGCCATATCTGAACAAAGTAGCGACCAACATGAATATTGAGGATTCGTGAATTCAAATTTGGTCCTCATGATATTGAATTAGGGCATCCGCCTAAAAAATAACGGGAAAATATATTGCATTTTTGCTACATTTCACTTCGATTTCTGTATGCCTGGGGTCTCCTGGGAAATTCTACCGGAGTCTAAAATTTTTCATGATTTTTGGCGCCAAAATTTCACCAAATGTCAATTAATTCTCGTTGTCATATTTGAGTTCATTGGGTTATTCTGAGTCTCTCCGTCTAATCTCTGTTAGTGTCATCTGGGAAAAAAAACAACAAAACGAAAAAAATTATTCCTTGTTTCTTTCAATTCCCTTAAGTCTAGAGTATTGCGTGTCTTCTAGTCATACATTTGAGCCACTTGTTCCTTTTGGGTTTGATTTGTTGATATTGAACTATTTGGTGTTTTGAGAAAATTAGACGGTTCGGAAGAGAAAAATTCAGTGGAAAAAGGCAAGAGTGCATGAGAATAATAGAGGGATTGAAAAAAGCCATACAATTAAGTGATATACACGAGTATTGAGTGAATAATCTTTGAGTGATACACGAATGTTCGTGAGGTGGGAAGACCCTTATTAATCATGTTACGTCCTAACCTTTGTTTTGCAGTAATGTGTAGAAAGGAGGGAGATGATTCTACGCGTCTTAACAACATGGATCCAAAGTACACGATGGAGGCATTGAGATCTGAACTTGCTAGACTAATGAGATTAGAAATAGAGTCCTTGCACTAGTGTATGGATGATTTGGAGAACTCCCAAAGGAGTAGATGGGATAATAGTGAGTCCAGACGAGATGGACAATATGGGAGGAGAAGACGAGGAGGAAAAGGAGATATGGGTAGAGGAAGGTTTCCAAATATCAGATGAAATCCTATACATTATGAAGATGAGGATGACTTTGGGGAATACGAAGATGATGGATTTTTTTAGGTGGAAGAAAGGAGGCTCAGAGGACGGTACCAGGAAGATAACAACTTGGGGAGTATCAAAGTGAACATCCCTTCCTTCCAAGGGAAGAATGATCCCGAATTGTACCTGGAGTGGGAGAGAAAAGTCGAGCTCATCTACGAGTGTCACCATTACTCGGAGCTCAAGAAAGTAAAGTTGGCCACAATCGATTTCTCAGATTATGCACTTGTTTGGTGGGATCAGTTGGTGACTAGTAGGAGATGAAATCGGGAGCAGCCTATCCAGACATGGGATGAGATGAAGGCAGTTACGAGGAAGCAGTTCATCCCGACTCATTATTATTGTGAGCTTTACCACAAGCTACAAAATTTGAGGCAAGGGACGAGTTCAGTGATGAATACTTCAAGGAGATGGAGGTAACTATCATTCGAGCCAACACCGTAGAGGATAGAGAGGCGACTATGGCCAAATTTTTAGCAGGGCTAAATTGAGAGATTCAGGACAAGGTGAGTTGCAGCACTACATTGAGTTGGAGGTATGGTTGACATGGCAATCAAAGTTGAGAGTCAACTCAAGAGGAGGGGTAGTAACAACAGCTCCACGAGGCAGAGCTCGAATAATTGGCGATAATCACAAGTGGCTACTAGTTCCGCATCTAAAGGGAATCAAGGGAGACGAGAGAAGCAGCATAAGAAGGCAAAACTATTTGTGACGTCAAGATCGAATCCTTCTAGTTCTAATTTCCAAGGTAAACTAATAACTCAGATACTCGAAATCACGATCGAAAGTGTTTCAAGTGTCAGGGGTTTGGGTACATTGCAAGTGAGTGTCCGAATAGGAGACTGATGATCATTCGAGATGATGACGAGTTTCTAGCCGAGGATGAGGTTGATGATCCAGAGATGTCAGCCTTGGAGAAAGTTGGTGAGGTTGATGAGGAGATGGAGACACTGGTTGCACTTAATTTCATTACTGGGCGAGTTCTTAGTGTGTAGAATCAAGTGGACGATACCGATCAGCGAGAAAATATTTTCCACACGAGGTGTCATGTCAAAGATAAGGTGAGCAGCATGATCATAGATGAAGGGAGATGCACAAACGTGGCTAGCCAATCAATGGTTGACAAGTTAGGTCTACCCACAATGAAGCATCCCAGACCGTATCAACTCCAATGGTTGAATGATAGCGGTGTCATCAAGGTGTCGAAGTAAGTGAGGGTGTCATTTCACATTGGGAAGTATAAGGATGAGGTGACTCTATGACGCGATTCCGATGCAAGCTAGTCGTATCTTGTTAGGGAAGTCGTGGCAATTTGATCGACAAGTGAAGCACAATGGCTTCACCAACAAGTACTCCTTAGAGTACAAGCAAAGGAGGGTGCCACTGGTTTCTATAACCCCAAAACAAGTGTATGAAGACCAACTATTGTTGAAGAAGGAGTCGGAGGTAGAGGATAAGAAACCGAACAGAGGAGAGATGATAAGGCGGAGGGAGTTATTCAAATGTTCTTCCTTGCAAAGGCTAGTGAGTTTTGAAGGGCACCATGAATGAGGGCCAACTGTTGGTGGTGATGTGGTACAAGGAGAATTTTCTTATGACTAACGATCTCGATTCTCTACCCCCTTCTATCTACCTTCTTTTGCAGGATTTTGAGGATGTGTTTCTTGACGATATGCCATTGGGACTACCACCGATTCAAGGGATTGAGCATCATATTGACTTCGTGTCAGGCGCAACACTTCTAAATTGACCAGCATACCGAACCAGTCCGGAGAAGACGAAGTAGTTGGACAGGTAGATTGAAGAGCTGTTGTCGAAGGGGCACGTGCTTTTATTGGTCGATTTGTGGTTGTCTATTTTGATGATATCTTAATCCATAGCAAGAATCATGATGAGCATGTTGAGCATTTGAAATATGTTTTGGATGTGCTTCGAAAGAAACGGCTATTTGCTACCCTTAAGAAGTGCATATTTTGCACGGATAAGGTTGTGTTTCTTAGTTTTGTTGTTGGTGCACAAGGTGTACAAGTTGATGAGAAAAAGATATGAGCATATCAAATAGGGTATCGAAACGTCAAACTATAAGGCTTCGCTTCGAATTCTCAGAAATTCGACACCCATTATATGTATTTAATTCTTCTCAAAGTAGGAACAGTTGTATATGATTATTTCACATTGAATTCCTAAATCATATCCGGATTTTTTGCAATAAATGCATTCTGGTTGTTTCAGTCCTTGCTTGTGGCGATTCTTCATAGAGAAATCAAGGAATTCGGCTCACTAGTTTTCTTCTACGTCTCTTTCTCTTGCTCTCTCTAAGATTGGGTTTCCTCCTATTCTCTCACTCTCCCCATCTGGCTCTCTCTTTCTCTCTCCCGAAAGAAAGAGATGAGAAAGAAGCTAATATATGCAATATTAGGGCCGACCCTTGAAGGTGGGAGGGAGGAGCGCCGCCCAAAGGGCCCACGGAATTTCGATGCCCCCAATTTTTTTTAATAGATATATTTAATATATATAAAAAGTAATTATGTTTTGGTTTTTCTTAGCTTCATTTTTCTCTATTTCTTTTTGTTGTAGTACAATGAAAATTCTTTCACTTTCTATCACTTTTCATGAAGTCAAACCTATATCATATTTTTAATAATAGGAAATTTTCTCAGTTAATTTGAACTTTTTTAATCATAAAACGTTGTCTTTATTGGATATTGTGTTAAACTTTGAGATGCCTGGAACATAATAAAACATTCAACATTGATTGTGTTGAGATATCATAACAACATTATGCTCAAATAATGAGTGTTGTGTTATTTTATACTTTTTTGCATCATAATTGTGTGTTTAATTTATTGAAACCGTATATTTTATACTAATTTTAGTTAACGAGTTTAATATGTTTATCCAATAAGGTTTTTTTAGTCGAGATCCGAATAGCTTTGCTCATCTACATCGATTTGTCTTTGGTTTACCCTCATATTTATCTTTAGTTTGATCCGCTACACTTATAAAGTTCAAAATATTTATGCGGAAAAATTCTAGGGGCCCAAAAGATTTTCCGTCCTAGGGCCCCCGTTTCGTCAGGGCCCTGATATGCATGTATTTAGATAATTTAGGATAATTGTATTTCTCCTTAATTCACTGATGAATTGATGCAGCCCTTATTTCTACATGAATGACAAATGGTAAACTCTCTGGATGAGTAGTGGTGAGGTGCCGGTCAAAAGAGATTAGAATAAGGGAAGTGGACTAGGCTAGTTGTTATCACTCTTTTATTATGTATTATTATAGAATGAATTCTAGATATTTGGATGGAATGCATAATATGTTTGATGTTCGAATTGTATGTTAAAATTTTATACATACTAAAATACTAATTAAATGTTTTTGGACACCTATAATATCATAACAAGCCTGTATAAACAATATAAGATAAGTCTTAATACTAATATTTTATTTGGGGATTAGATCTTCAGGGTTATTACATCAAGTTCGTTCAATTTTCTAAAGTTGTAAATGATCTTGTTCTATTTATTTTATTCACCACTCAAGGTTATTCTAGTAACTCACCTTATTATACTCATGTAATCGTTTGAATCTACGGCATGAGGTGAAACTTCGAAGTATATGAATAATTTCATGAACGCTTCAAGTTTTGAAATCCAATACATTATTGATATATTTAAATTGATTCTATGCTTGAATTGTACATTGTTGTGTTTAAACTTGAGGTAACCCATCGAAAGTCTTTTTGACTACTTCAAGAACTATCGAACTTATAAAAGTTGCATGTTTCTAATCTATTTCAAGGGTTGAACATGCAACACAAAGGAGATGAGAGAAGAGTGCGGAATTCGAGGAGGTGTGTAGAGAGAAGTGTGGTTACTGGCTAAAGAAGTGACTTTCAATAAAGTAAAATATCGATCAAATCAATTTGCACATATCTAGGAATTTCTGTTCAACAATCTTGAGAACTAACACAAATCTCTTGGCTTATCTCATACAAGTTTTATATTCAAAAATAAAGATATCATTCTCGACACGAAAATATTAGCAATCACCAACTTCCTCACTCTTTCAACTAGGT
>AYJT01054965.1:0-10586 GCA_001278415.1 Ocimum tenuiflorum | reverse complement strand
GGATTGTGTTTCTTTTGCATTCATTGGCATTCTGAGCCATACATTTAAAATTAGTGGGTTCTTGTTCCTGATTTGTTTCCCTTTCAACAGGATTCAAGATTATTTGGCGAGGTTCATATTGCATTCCTAAGGCTCATTATAAAAGATATTGAGGACGTTGTGAGAACTCCTTCAGGGGGGCCAGGCACAAATCAGTATAGTGCTGTTAATCCTGAAGGTGGACACCCTCATATTGTTGAAGGGGTAATTACTCCAGCCCAAAGCTTATCCAGGGTTTTATGTAGGATTTGTTTTCCATTGGCTGTTACATTAATTCTGGTAGCTGCTGCAGGCATATTTGTGGGGTTTCGATATACGAAACTGGCAGAAGCACTTGAATCCATTGACATGGCCTGAAATATTAAGGCAATTTGCGCTATCTGCCGGTTTTGGCCCACAGTTGAAGAAGACGGGCACTGATCGAGTTTCTGCAAATGAAATTGATGAGGTATTAGGTTCTGTCTCCATGTACATTCCATGTACCTTACTGCAATGTCATGAAAAAATGCATTTTGATTTTTTCCCGAGTTAAGTTTCTTGATTACAACTAACCATTCTGGTTATCCCAATTGGAGTTTTACTAGTGTGTTGAGGAGTCTGAAAAATTGAAATTTGTTTTGGATAACACTTGCATCAATAAATTCAGTGTCTGCGGCCTCTGAAGAAATGCAATTTTGGAACTAGAACTGCATCAATATATGATTTGCTATATTTCAGAGTAGAGGCTGTGAAGAGATAGTGTCAACTCTGAGGAATGGGTCAGCAGCTGAGAATGCTGTTGCAATCATGCAAGAAAAAGGATTCAGCCTCCAACGCAAATCAAAGCATCGATTGACTCCAGGAACAGTTAAATTTGCTGCTTATCATGTACTTGCTCTGGAAGGGAGCAAAGGGCTAAATGTAATTGATCTTGCAGAGAAGATTCAGGTAATTATATCTAAAATATGTTGTGGCTTCTTTGGTTTTGTTTTCAGCAGTTCTATTCAAGTTTGCAATGCTATATGGTTTTAAACTTGATGTGAAAATGGAAAATGATATTTTTTGATGAATATTTTGAATTTAAAGGAAGTTTTTTTTTTATTCTAATTCTATATTGTAGTCCCACTTTGAAGCATTGGTTGCTGTTTGAACACGAAGAATAATTCGTTAGTGGCTGGTTCTATTGAAATAATGTAGGGTTGAGAAGGATTTTAGTGGGCCCTGCCTAATCACATCAAACGAGTATCTTGTTTAGTAGGAACAGGATACAATACACCACATGAATTGAAATTAATAAAAACTAAGGCATTAGGTTGTTTTTACTGTTTACTAAGGCATTAGGTATACTGTTTCTAACTATCTGTTTTTTATTTTAATCAAGAAATCTGGGCTTCGTGACTTGACAACGAGCAAGACACCTGAGGCTTCAATATCTGTTGCCTTGTCGAGGGATCCATTACTTTTTGAAAGAATTGCTCCATCAACATATTGTGTGCGACCAGATTTTAGAAAAGATCCCGCCGATGCTGACGCATTAATTGCCGCGGCCAAGGAGAAGATTCTGAGATATGCAAATGGTTTTCTAGCTGATCAAAATGTTGATGAGGAAGAAAGGGAGGATGATTCAGAGAGTGATGTTGCTGAGGGTACAGAAATTGATGCTTTACCTGTCACTTTGGATGCAAACAAAAATGGCGAATGCAATGAAGCTGTCTCTGGCTCCTGTATTGATAAAGGCAAGCTTCCTGATGATGGTTTATCACAAAAGGAGATCAATGGTGTTGGTAAGAATTTATATGTTTAAGCTGTTTGTAATTAGAAAGCTTTAGTACAATCACCTCAATCACCTTTTGTTCTTCTAGATATTGGAGAGGTTAATCCTGACCAAGATGTTGAGATTGATGAAAGCAAAACAGGTGAGCTCTGGGTCCAAGGGCTCACTGAAGGAGAATACTCTGATCTATCTGTGCAGGAGCGTCTCAGTGCTCTTGTCGCCTTGGTCAGTGTTGCAAATGAAGGGAATTCAATTCGTGTAATTCTCGAGGTATGGCTTTATAATTTTTAGTGGAAAGTTTACAAAATGTTGTTTAGCTATATCAGTCGTGATCTCAAACAAATAAATGTTTGCAGGATCGGATGGATGCTGCAAATGCTCTTAAGAAACAGATGTGGGCTGAAGCACAGCTTGACAAAAGGCGAATGAGAGAGGAAACTATTAGCAAGTTGTATGATTCTTCTTTCAATGCCATCGCGGAAGGTGGCTTGAGTCCACTAGCTGCAGAAAATAAAGTTTATGATCCATCAATATCCACTCTAGGGAAGGATGATTCTTCTGTTGTGGGAGGGGATGCTCAAAATACCATTGATAATCCAGACCCTTCCATGGGTCAGTTTATTTCTCCAGCTCAGCAGAATGGACATATAACAGAGAGGTCAAGGTTGCAGCTAAAATCTTATATAGGCCATAGAGCAGAAGAACTATATGTCTACCGGTCATTGCCTCTGGGTCAAGATCGAAGAAGAAATCGTTATTGGCAGTTTATAGCTTCATCTTCCTGCCTTGATCCTGGTTCGGGGAGAATTTTTGTTGAAACTCCCAATGGCTGTTGGAGGCTTATTGATTCTGAGGAGGTGATAACAAATTTATTTAAACTTCTCCCTTCCCTTTTTGGTTTTCTTTTTTCTAGATCACTTGGCTTTCTAGGTTGCTCTGCTTTGGTATCTTTATAACCTTCCTGTTGTGGAAGGAGACGAAGGTTTTTGCTGGTAGGCAATGTTGGTTCTGTGTTCATTATGATCTGCATCAGAGCAAAATGACTGAAATGTAACAGGGATGGCCTTCTGCAGTGAAAAATGATTTTGTGTTTGCGTAGCTAAGGATGAATTCTGTTGGATGTGTGTATTGAGATGATATCTCGATCCTGAAGAACTTTTTGTCGAGATAGGTTTAAGATGTACTTGAATATTATCTTGGCATGGTACTGTCGACATTTGCATTGAAGAGTAAGGATGAAAGTCATACAGTTCTTGAAATGTATCTTTACTATATATCCATTCTGTATTTTTCCCTTTCAATTTTGTTTATTCTTTCCTGGTGTCAATTGACTATTTTACTTTGGGTCCTACTCTATAGTAATCTTTTTATTACTTCATGCAGGCATTTGATGCTCTTATGATATCTTTGGACACTCGGGGGATAAGAGAATCTCATCTTCATATAATGCTGCAAAGAATTGAAGCTTGTTTCAAGGAAAGTGTTCGAAGGAATCAGTTGTCCCATAATATTTTGGACCAATACAGGGACAAGAATCAACAAGAAGATGAACTAAATTCTAGCTTTACTTTTGAAAATGCTGAGAGCCCTAATAGTGCAGTTTGCACTACGAATTTTGATGCATTAGAGCCATCGCTTTCCTTCACAATTGAAATAGGAAAGAATGAAAAGGAGAACAATAACTTCTTGCAGAGGTATGAAGATTTACAGAATTGGATGTGGAAAGAATGCTTCAACCCATCAATTGTACGTGCGCTGACATTTGGGGAAAAGAGGTGCTTACCTTTATTGGGAATTTGTGACATCTGCATTTCTACTTATGCTGAGGATAGTTGCACATTTTGCCGCCGGAGTCGGGGTAAAATTGCTGCAAAGGGAATTTATTCGGAGCAATTCATCGATGAAAATAGTTCGATGAATGCGCCCAACTCTCCGCTGAGAATCAGATTGATCAAAGCCATCCTAACTTCACTTGAGGTATTTTACTCTGCTTTATTCTACATTCTAGACAATCCTACTAAACATATAAAACCAATTGTGCTACCACTGGCACTGAACAGAATTAAATTATCTGACAGGTTGCTGTTCCAACTGAGGCCCTTCATTCTTCTTGGAACGAAGACCTTAGGAAATCCTGGGGGTTTGAGCTTCACAACTCTTCATCCATTGAGGGTCTCCTACAGGTGAATATTTCGAAATGGAAATGTCAGCTAGTATTTGCTTTTATCTTGTCATACCAGACTTTCTACGTTTATATGTTGCTGTTCTCTTTTCCTTTTCATTCTACATGACTGACTTTTATTCACTGACAAATTCAGATTCTTTATCAGTTGGAGGCCGTCATAAAACGTGATTATCTATCAGCAGATTTTGAGACAACTCAGGAATTGTTATGTTTCTGTGACTCTAGATTTGCTGTTAACAAATCTAATTACCCTGGATCTGTTCCCCAACTTCCTTGGATACCAAAAACTACAGCTGCTTCAGCTTTGAGGCTTTTCGAGCTGGATGCATCCATCTTCTACACCCCAAGTCAGAAGGCTGAAGCTCTTAATGAATCAAAAGTGGAAGCTCTTCCCGTGAGTCTCTCTGTCTCAATTTCATGCTTATGTAGACTATGAAGTCCTTTTCTGGGGGTGTTAAATCATGAACTGTTATACTGAGTTCTGCAAGTGGAAACATTGTGCATTTGGATTGGATATACACAAATCAGTTAAAACACCATTGTATGCTCTGTGATATAATAAGGTTTGATACTATACTCGGACCATTGTAAGAAATTAGAACGTGGAGTTCAATTACTTAAGTAAGATGGGTAAAAAAATCAAATAATGATTATGGTGAGGCTATGGTAATAGCAACACCAGTGAATATAATAACAGCATTAGTGGAACTTTGCACTTTTCTTACTAGAATGTCTACCATCGGTGGAATTTTCAAATGGCTAGCATATTGCTTTCAGAGTTCCTGCCTCCTCTCTAGCTTGACCCTCAATTGCACTTTGTTGATTTTGGGATTATCGTAGCTGGCATTTCTTTGAATTGATAGTCATATAAATTGGAACTTATTTCCTGTTACAAACAGAATTTGGCGCTAAGGTATGGTCACCACAAAGACAATCAGAGGGCTGAAGCTAGGGGATTTGACAGACATGCATCTATTGAGGAAAACTGGGATCATCTTCGTGATGCTCCTGGTAGCTCAGGGTACAAGCAGGTGTCTCGTGGGCGAGGAGGCCGGCCACGTGGGAAGTCGCAGAAAAGGGTCATCAATCCTGTAACACAGCCTAGCAAGCGGAGCTCGAAACAAGGCGAGACGTTAACTCAATTTCTGCTGCAGCAGGGTATGGGTGCACCTGGGCAGAAGCATGGGCGTGGTCGCAGAACTGTGAGAAAGAGGAGATTAGAGAAAAAAGTCGTTGCTGAGAGTAAACTGGATGACTTGTACGGAAGAAACACGTTCACGAATGTCATGGAGGAGGAGGCAGGACATTCTGGTGGGGAGGAGGCGCTTGATTTCAGTGCTAGAAACACTGTAGGTGAAAATGATGACAGTAGCAACAATATGGAAGGCGACTCTGATGATAATGTTGATGAGAATTCGTTTCAGTATAGAAAATGGGGAGCAGCGACTTATGATGCCATCTCTAACAGAAGCACCGAAATGGCGGAAATGAGCGAAGAGGAAGCTGATGAAATTGATGATGAAAATGGGTATGATGAAGAGGATGGCGTAAATATGGGAGGTGTCATGGGGTTTAACGATGACGACGACTCCGATAGAGATGGAGAAGGGAACCAGGACGACGGTTCTGAATCATTAGTTTCGGGAGATTACAGCGACTGAAGTGGAAATCTTGGGCGACTCTATTCTTTTATGTATTCTTTAGAGAGGCAGCCCTCGAATTAGCTGCTCTGGTGTAAAATATAGAAAAACAAAGAGCATATTTTTTCAACTTGAGAGGCTCGATTAAATATCGAGCATTCAGATTTCTTTTGCAGTAGCATACAACATAGTATTGTAAGACATACGTCTATTTTGGTAATTATAACATTCCAACACAGGTTGCGCGTATACTGAAAAAAAATGCTGCTACTGAAGAAAATGGATGATTCGGGACATTTGCAACGATACTACGCTTAGATTTGCAGTATCACTTAGACGTTACTATTTGAATAGAGAGCTTGTAATTACAGTCAGGCCAATAAAGAAAGAAAGAAAAAGAAAGAATATGCTGTTGGTAGAGATTGAAGAAAGAAAAAGAAGAATATGCTGTGCTGTCGTAAGAGATTTCAAAAATAAAGCGTCTTACATCGATTGCAATTATCTCACGACGACCAGAATCCAATGGTATTTTGTGCTAAAGCGACATATAAAAATACTATACATTGTTTTTGCCAATAATATACTTGAGTTTATTCACTGCCAGTCTACCACCTACAAGGTATATATACGGAGCTTCGAGAGAGGAACACTCCAACATACAAAATAAGACTACAACCCACAATGATCCGCCTCTTGCAACTGCAAATCATGCAGAAAGCAGTTTCTTAATCCCAGATTTCTGTTCAGCCGTCAGCCTAGTTGGGAACTTAATGTTGAATTTAATCCTCAGATTCCCCCTCTTTGTAGGGTCCTTAGGAATGGGCATCCCTTCCTTTGGAACTACCTCTTCGTAGTTAGGATGGATGACACTATTAACAGGAATGCTTAAGCTTCTTCCATCCAACGTTGTAACATGCACTGTGTAGCCTGTCAATGCTTCAGCAAGCGATACTTTCTGCGTCATAACAAGATCATTCCCATCTCTCGAGTACAAGCTATGTGGCTTCTCATCGATTATGAACACTAAATCCGAAGGGATCACATTCGGCTGTTCGTTTCCTTTCTCAGGGAATGTGATCTTCGTTCCCTTCTTCCACCCGGGCTTTATATCAATCGTCAGAATCTCTTCCACCGGCAATGTTTTCCTGCGCAAAGGGAACAAAACCTCCATTAGATATCGAAACGAAACACTCCAAGTTCAAGAAAGTAAGCTAATAATGGATAGATACGCACCCACTAGCATCATATATCTCTCTGGAAATCTTCATCCTCTTTGTAGCTCCCTTGTAGAGCTCTTCTAAGCTGCACGGCAACTTTTGTTCAATCGGCGGAACCTTTCTTGGACCCGAAC
Source organism: Ocimum tenuiflorum (assembly GCA_001278415.1). Taxonomy (NCBI): domain Eukaryota; kingdom Viridiplantae; phylum Streptophyta; class Magnoliopsida; order Lamiales; family Lamiaceae; genus Ocimum; species Ocimum tenuiflorum. The sequence goes on along the minus strand of AYJT01054965.1, from coordinate 3,618 downwards.
TCATTGGCCTGCTTTCGCCGAATGAGCTGAAGATATCATCACCGAATCCAAAATTTCTAGAGCTGCTTCTCATTCCACTGCCACCGAATGGGGTTGAAAAACCAAAGAACTCTGCGAATATATCGTCTGCGTTTCTGGGATTGAATCTGAACACGTTTGGTCCGTCTCCAGATTGGAAGAATGTTGCGCCGCCGCCAGGACCGCCGGCGTTGGGCGGCGGCACTTGACCTTTCAGACCTTCTTCGCCGTATTGATCGTATACTGCCCTCTTTTGAGGATCGCTTAGAACCTGGGTCACCAATCAAACAAAAGTTACACTTGAATACATTGAATAGCATAATTCATTGTGTTTTTGCTGAATCAAAATTCAGATTTCCAGCGATATCATGACATCATTTTTCATTCTTTCAAGGTAATTCCTCTAATCCTTTTACATCAAATGGGCTTAACTCAAGTCTCAATACCAGTACAGATCTACACGAATCTAATAAAATCGATGGGCGTCGCAATTCAAAATCTTGGTTTTAAGCCATCTTAAATCCTAATAGATTGAAAAATGGAGAAATTAGGCATACCTCATAGGCTTCGGAAATCTGCTTGAATTTGGCCTCAGCTTCTTTCTTGTTGTTGGGATTCTTGTCGGGATGCCATTTCATAGCGAGCTTTCTGTAAGCTTTCTTCAAGTCGTCGTCTTTGGCGTTCTTGTCGACCTGCAGTATCTTGTAGTAATCTACACCCATCTTTTTTTCTTGTTCGATCACACTGGTAGTTCGAATCGATCAGAAAGAATACAGATTTACAATTATTTAGCGAGTGGAAAGAAGGGTAGAGGAATGATATAATGTGGTGAGGGTGGGATTGGCGCAGGAAGAGATCAAAACTAGAACCACGTCGAACTTTCCAGATTCTTGTTGTTTCGCTCCGGTCTATTTTAGTTGCGCGCTCGGTCTAACTTTTTTAAATAACTAGTTATGATTACTTAAAATGCTTCGTGTTTTAAAAAGATTGAATTGTAAACAATACGATATTTGTACATTTTGATTATTTATTTATATAAAATACTATTTTAGTAGTATAATATTTTTTGATTTAAATTAGTAAATAAAAAATAACGGATTCATTTAATTGTATAATTAATGTACTTGTATAGATTTATTTTAAATAAAATTATATATAATGAAATATTTAATATTATTTAATAAAATTATATAATTGTTCAATGAATTTGGTAAAAGTCAAAATAATTAGAAAGAGTAAAAATTGATATAAAATATTTTATATCCATACGTCTAAATAATTTACTTTGTTAATCTAAACTTTGTAAAGTTAATCTTTTGTTATTTGACCTTGATTGATTTAAATCATTCTTGTTATTTTTATTAAATATTAAATCATCATAGTTCAAAATTTCAACGTATTTTTATTTTCTTGTTTATGACATATTTGAAATTTTAGTATAATATTTATATTATTTTTCATTGTGATATTTACTTTATTATTTTTTTTTTGCACTAATTGCAATCTTACGATTAATTTTTTATATTCTTCCATGATAATTAGCTCCGTCATTTTCTAAATATTTCTTTCGTTCTTTTTATTTTAGTTTGGTATCTTTAATTATTTCAATTGAGAATTTGTTGTAGTTCACTTGGACCATAATGTTTTGATTTATATTGACTAAAAGGATTAGTCATCTATTATCTTTGACTTTCGTATACTTGCTTGAGATAATTAATCTAAATTTCTAAAGTAATCCGAGTTGTGAACTATTATATTTGAACTTTGTAAAATTGTCTTAGGTTGTACAAATTCAAAAATTATATAATATATTATATTATAATTAGATTTATCTAATACTAAAGAATGTACTAAACAAATAGTATTAAAAAAATAATATATATGTTTTAATTATAATTATAGATATAGATATAGATAGATGTAGTTCTAGTGAATAATATTAAAATAAATTAAATATGATTTATATTGTAGATATAGATAATCACATTATCACCATTAGAATTAATTAAATATTTAATAGGAGTAAAATAAGAAATAAACAATCGGAAGAAATTACACATTTTTATAATAGGTATTGAATCATTATTATTGAATTGAAAATTTGAAACATAATTTATAAAATAAGAAGTATATTAATATCTGAACAAAACGTGCATACTCTATGATAGACACATATCACCTTTGAATTGTCCTAGTTTATGACTATAATTTATAAACTAACAACATTTTTGAACAAAACAAATACAATATAAAATAAACAAACATCACTTTTGAATTTAAACATACGTTATTATTGAACTAGAAACACAATTTTTATATTGAAACATAAACAAGTATTATTATCTATATATATATATATTTGTATTCATATAAAAAAGTTAGTTGTTGTGATAAATGATGCAAGATCCCAGTCTTTTATTTTTGCGATTCAATGGCCCAGATTGCATAGATCCATAACTTTTAAATCACGCTCAAGGGTATTAAGGTAAAATTTTATTTTTTCTCTCTTCTAAAATTTCATAAAACTTCAAATTAAAATACTTCACTCGATTTAAGTCATTTTTTCCTGTGCCATATATCAAATTAAAGAAAATTTTATGATCTTTCAAACAAAATTGTAATTGCATATGTTTACTTGAAAAAAATCAGATGAAAAATATGATTTGTAAAAACTGCATAATTTTAAACAAAAATTACGTGAATGCATTTTGAAGCTTACGAAAATGCATTTTAAGGCTTACGTAAATGCATTTGGAAATTTGCGATAGAATGTATCTGGCGTTATTTGTCACATCTTATAAAGACTTACCAACCATTTGGTTCGATTTGATATATTCTAATATTGTAAAACGATAATTATGTATTTAAGGACGAAAATTCCTCATATCTTGGTGGATTTTGACATTCGAATATCCTATATTAATGTATTTTATTTTATTCGTTGAAGTGCAACAAGTCCGCAAGCGCCTGACTCGATCCATCATTGGTTAAGGCTTTAATTATCACATATCATACACCATAATTTTTAAAATTTTATTTTACATATTTTTACGCTATAAATTAAATATTTTTCTCAGTCATTTTTTCATTCTTCATCTCTTATATTTTGCCTCCATCATTTGAAATTTATGTATTGCATCCTCATTGAAGTTTCAGCTTTCTGCGATGTTCTTATTGTGCCTGCTTTCATTTATTCAATTTTTTTTTCACTAAATATCATCTCATTGGATCTATATATATTTATTTTTATCTAATTATCTTTTTTATTTACATCTATGTTCTTTTTTATTTTTTATTACATTTCTTATTTGATTTACATTTTTACATTCTTAATATTTTTAAAAATTTTTAAATTTCACATTTGTGCATTGTTATTATTGTCTTCTTATTTACTTATTTTATTTTTTAACATTAAACTTTTGACAAAAACATCTCAATTTAATTTTAGTTTATTTCCATTAAATAACTGCTTTATTTATTTACTTATTATTGTTATTTGATTATTTGATAATTTTTCTGTCATATTTTTCTCCGCTAATTTATATTTTTTAGATTTCTTTTTCATTTTTACTTTTTCATCATTTTTTATTACATTTTCTT
>AYJT01054898.1:0-10360 GCA_001278415.1 Ocimum tenuiflorum | reverse complement strand
CGAAATTACATGATTCGTCCTTAGCTTAGAATTAATTAAGACTCTTCGCTCACACCTGTATAAATGGGTGAATATACGATTCGTTCGCGCATTCTTTACACTATATATGAGTCACACTTTTTTCCTCTTTCGACTCCGATGACCGTTTCATCGAATTTCCCATGTAAACCACTGTAAATTGTCAATTTCAATCTATAAATTTCACTTCTGGACCAGCCCGATGGACGTAAACATTCTCGGATAGTCGCCGTAAAATTTCCATCGACGTTCACTCAGAGTTTCGATCTCGTGATAAAAGAAATGACCTCAACAATTAGTACGATCTTACTGATCCAGACGCTCCCACAAAACATAATGGTATTTATTAAAAACATGCCGAACGATTTTGCATTCTTCTTGCCAGCTAAGTTTCTTTTTCTTTGTTTTCTCTTTTTTTTTTTGAGAAAATCTTGCCCACTAAGTTGGAATACGCCCTTGGTATCAAACCAAGGGTCCTGTATTCGAAACTTTAGAAGGTCTTTTTTAATTATTCATCTTCTGTAATTTTATTATTCAGTATTCTGTTTCTTACTTTTTGTTAAATTTGGTTTTCATCTTTCTTTCATTTTTGTTGTTAAATTTTACTAATTTTTTTCCTTTTCTTCTCCATCGGAAAAAAAAATTCATTTTCTTTCGTTCTTTCTAATTATTGTTATTCTTCTTAAAAAATGTTATTCGATTCATCTTTTTATTGCATTAATGATGCGACTTTTTCTTTTTCTTGTTTTTTTACTCTAATCTAGTTTTCTCTACTTCCTTCTTTTCAGATGACATTTTTTTATTTTGTGAATATCAAATTTTCACTATCTTTTCTTTCGTTTCTTTTTCTTTCATTTTCGTAATTCCTCTTTTCTTTACTTTTTTGGTAATTTTATTTTTTTTACTTTTTATTCAAGGTTGATCACATTTATTGAGTTGTGTATTTTTACTGAAATACTATTTTGGACTACTTGTAGTAAGTCTTTTGAGCTAAATACCTATTGTTAAACTTAATTATTTATTTTGATAACAGTTTATAGTTTGTTTCTTAAATTTAAATCGTTTTTCATAGGATCTTACGATACTACGATCTGATCCTACTGATCCGATCCCACCTACTAAAATTGATCTTGCGTGGGTTCCCGATCATGAAAACATTGTCTAATACCTTTTTGTCGTTGTTTGTGGAGAGAAAGAGAGAGAAAGTCCCTTGTAAAATTTCACTGTTCGCTCTCGTCACTGGAGGCAACCACCAGAATCCGCTCGTGAGTCAACCCAACTCATCCACCTTCATTGACTGAGTTAATCCCCCCACTCGGCTGAAAGGGGGACCAAAAAGTTTCGACAAATTCACACTCCTCTGATTTCGATCTACTCCTACCTAGCTCGAATTGAAGAAATAACTTCATATTGGGACCTAGGGTTTTATTTTTCCAGTTTTTGGAAGGAATTTGTTCTTTTACTGTTAGTTTAGTCATTGCATGGGCAAGATGATGATCTCTAGGTGTTTGCTTGTGGAGAATGAGGAGATGGATCCGCCGCCGGCAAAGGCTCCCTTCTTCCAACTATTTGCTTGTGCTGACCACATCGACTGAAGTCGTATGTTCGTGGGGTCCTTAGTGTTGGGGCTGAAAATCTCTACGTTGCTAGCTAGGATCCACATGTCAATCAGTCAGACATTGAATCTAAGTCAACAGGTATATTTGTCTTTTGTCACAGGTAGGAGCCTGGAAGCTCTAGCTTGGATGGAACTGCGAGCTTGAAGGTGATCGAGGACTTCAGCTAGGAGAAGGTGGTGGCATGTCTCAGGGAAGGGAGCTAGCGTGGAAGCAGGCTTTATGGAGAGCTGACCTAGCAAGGAAGCTCTCTTGGAGTATCCAACTAGTTGGCGTTATGAAGCATTAAAATGCATATTTGGTCAAAGATTTTGACTTATTTATTCTATTCAATGATTAGATACATTACCAGCTAATGATTGACGGTTATTTAACATTTATTTCCTTGTAATTAATGAGTTTGACCAGGCTAGCTGAAGGTAAACCATATGAACACGTGTATCTTTGTTAGAAACAGGACACATTCGATCATTGTACTGAAATCACTTTAACAAGCTGAATACATCAATTTTTCTCCATTTTCTCTATCGCTTAACTGTTAATTCATTCATCGAAATCCGGTTGAAAACTTTCATTCGGCTTGATCAGAATTTTACTTCAACAATTTGGTGCTAGAAGGAAGGCAAGTATGGAAGAAAATAATCTAGATTTGTATCGGAATTCCACCCATTGGACCACTGCATCTTGTTCAAATCCAGTCACTGGTGGGTCAATACCGAACTCCAATTTGGAGCAAATGGTCTGCAGCTCTCACAGCGAGTCACGACAAATCAGCAAGAAATTTTCAATCTACGGAACGTTAATGCACAACTCCAGTTTCAAAACCAGATTTTGTACCAAACCATCGACAGGGTTGTGCGTGAACAACCTGAATCCAGCGGGAACCCCCGATAGCTCCTATGAATTTGTTCAACCAATTCTCTGATTTCGCTAATGGCAACAACAACACCCCAATGCAACAAGTCACTCTACAAATGAATTGCGGGCCTGGAGCACAGATCCAAGCTCCTCGAGCCGAGATCTGGACAACCCTGGCTGCTGGTGCCCAACCGTGACTCCACTAATCTCCGAGAGGTGTGCATGTGCCGCCACTTTAGTCGAGCCTAACAGGTCCCGCCTTGCAGTGGTTTTTTAATCTACCTAAGCATTCTAATTCGTCTGTTGTAGGACTGCACCAGGCCTTCCACAGACAGTATTCCAGTAGCAGACGAATGGAGAGGCACCCTGACAATCTGTACTCACTGCAACAGCGAGATCGTGATGATCCTACAGTGCTATTCGGAGACAGCATCTCAGCCTTCCAAAAAGGTTTGCATCGGGATTTAGATCTGTATAAGGAATTGACCAGGTATCCTTGCAGGACCATGGATGATGTCCTCAGCAAGGCTTGGGTGTAAGTTCGGCTAGAGAAAGATGATGGTAGCCGAGTATAGTGCAGTTCCAGGGTATGTGATCGGGTGGACAGGTGAGCTGAAGTCCGAGGTAGACCCTGCAAGGAGGCCTTCCATACAACTGTGATGCACGAGGATGACCTCCACCACGCGTCAATGTTGTGCGAACAGACGCAAATCATTCTGAGTATGTCATGTCAATAGATCCAACCAAGGTCGTGGAGTTGATGAAGGACCTAGCTAAAGCTATGAAGTGGCCTCCCAAGGCAAAGAGTGGAGTGATCCCTCATGATCCTAGCAAGTATTGTGACTACCATGCTGATCGAGGTCATGCTACAGAGAATTGCAAGGTTTTGAAGTTGGAGATCATCGAATTGCTCAAGAGCAGTCACCTGCATGAGTTTTTGACTGAGAAAGGCAGGTAGACAGACCTAGGGACGTAAAAAAGAGAATAGGGCAAGGAGTTCCGGACCCACCTAGAGTCGAGCGAACTATCAACTGAATCATTGGAGGGTTAGAAATCAATGGAGTTTTGTGGGCAGTAGCTAAACGTCACTGCCGTGTAATCGCTAGACCCAACATGTACCAACGAACTCCTCAAGAGACCCACAAACCCATCAACTTCTCTAGTGAAGAATTTTTTGTAGTACATCCACACCATGATGCGCTCCTTATTTCTTTACTTATCAAAAAGTGTATGGTTAAACGCATCTTAGTTGAAAATGGTAGCTCAACTAATATTTTGTTCCTGAGAACATTTTAGGATATACTTGTGCCAAAAACTAATCTTGTAAAGAAAATTACGACTTTAATCGGATTCAGTGGTGAAAGACATTCCAAAATTGGGGAAGTTGTGCTGCCTGTGTATTCTGAAGGTGTTACTCTTGACGGGGAGATTCCAAGTTGTTGATGCACCGACCTCGTATAACATAATTTTAGGGCGACCTTGGATCCACGAACTAAAAGTAGACCTATCAATTTATCACCCAGCGATAAAATTCCTGACTCCTTGAGGAATCAAAACTGTTCGAGGTGAGCAAATTAAATGTCAATCCATCCTACACACCTGTACAAGAGAAACGTTGGAAATTCTCTCTCGTACGTAACATGGTAATTAAAGATGAGGTACGCGAGCTAGTCAATACTGGTAAGGTGTATGAGGTGAAGTATCCTACCTGGCTTTCTAATGTTGTGGTAGTAAAGAAGAAGAATGATAAAAATAGGGTTTGTGTTGATTTCACTGATTTAAATAAAGCATGTCCCAAAGACCCATTTCCTTTGCCTCATATTGATGTTATGGTAAATGCTACAACTAGTCACGAAATGTTAACCTTCATGGATGCTTTTTCTGGTTATAATCAAATTCTAATGCATCTTGAGGATCACGAAAAAACACTTTTACTACTAGCTTAGGAATTTACTATTATAAGATTATGCCTTTTGGATTAAATACTGCAGGTTCGACTTATCAACGGTTGGTTAATAAGATGTTAGAAGCTTTGATAGACAAGACCATAATAGTTTATGTGGATTATATTTTTCTTAAGTCACTCAAGGCAGCTGATCACCTAGCTCACTTGGAAAAAAGCTTTGAGGTCATTCGCAGGTATAACATGAAGCTCAACCCAACTAAGTGTGCTTTTGGGGTAACTTTAGGGAAGTTCCTTGGGTGTTTGGTTAGTTGCAGAGGTATTGAAGTAGATCCGGTCCAGATTGCTGCCATTCATAAAATACAATGGCGAAAAAACTTCAAGAATGTGCACCACTTGACTGGATGGCTCACAGATCTAAGTTGGTTCATATCTAAGTATTCAGAGCGCACTTAGCCATTCTTTGCCATCTTAAAGAAGAAAATTAGTTTCAATTGGATAGCTGAGTGTCACGCGGCTCTCGCAGAATTTCTTGTCAAAGCTTACTCTGGTGAAGCTTTACTTTTGTATCTATCTGATTCTGATTCTGTTGTGGGTGCAGTATTGGTCAAGGAAGTTGAAACAAAGCAGTATGCAATATACTACCTGAGTAAGTCCCCGCTCGGGGCTGAGATGCGATGCCCAACTATGGAAAAGCTCATGTTGGCCCTGTTGGTAGCCTCCCGGAACCTCAAGCATTATTTTGAAGTTCATCTTATTACAATGGTGTCTTTGTATCCACTACGAGCTGTGCTAGCTAGATCCAAACCTACTGGCGAACTGATCAAATAGGCGGTGGAGGTAGGAGGCTACAAACTAACGTTCAAATCCAGAGCGGCTATCAAGTCCCAGGTACTCGCCGACTTTCTCATTGATTTTTTTGTGGCTTTGCAGGTCGAAGCTAAGAAAGAAATCCAGGCTATGGAAACTAGTATTAAACCGATCAGTGGGGGCTCAGTATGGACGAAGCCAATAATGTCCGCAGTAATGAAGTTGGAATCATTTTGAAGAGTCTAAATGGTTATGTATTTGAGCGATCGATACAGATGGAATTTGATATTACCTATAATGAAGCTGAGTATGAAGCTCTTATCACTAGGCTAAGGCTAGCCAGGAATTACGAGTTTGGCAGGTTTGGTTGAAAGGTGATTCGCAATTGATCATTAATCAGATATGTTGGGAGAATTTCAAGTTAAGGAGCCTATGCTGCTGCCGTATTACGAGCTAGCTCAGAAGCTGGCAGTGGATTTGTTTACATTCGAGTATGTGCCGCGAGATGAGAATGCCCATGTTGATGTGTTAGCCGACCTAGTAATCGTAGCTAGACAAGATGGGGTCGAACTGTACCGCTATTAATTGTGAAATGGCTAGCCACCAGAAAGAGAAATAGGTCAAGGTGGTGGTAAGCTGTTGGATAGAACCTATCAAGCATTATCTGGATCAGCCGATTGATCGAGTTAAACTGCAAAAGTTAGCCAGAAAATTGGCTTAGTTTACGCTCTTGGATGGATTCTTTTTTAGATGCTTTCACTCTGGTATGATGCTTCGATGTTTTGATAGTATGCATGCATAGGGTATTCTAGAGGAAATCCATAGCGGGGATTATGGCAATCATGCAGGAGCTAGGTCGCTAGCTCACAATGTTGTCTCAGTTGGATACTATTGGCCAACTTTGCAGCAAGATGCACGGTCCTGTATCAGATCCTGTGACGCTTGTCAGAAATTTGAGCATGACATTCACAAACATGCAGAGCACCTACATTACACTATCATAGTCTGGCCTTTCATGAAGTGGGGGATGGATATAGTGGGCAAGTTACAGTGGGGCTTAGGACAGAAGGAGTATATCTTGCTAGCTACGGATCATTTTTCAAAGTGGGTTGAAGCAAAGGCTTAAGCTCGGATTCGAGAATAGGAAGTAATCAACTTCTATGGCGGAACATCTTATGTCAATTCGGGATCCCAACAGAAATCAATACGGAGAATGGACCCCAGTTCATTGGCAAGACATTAAAGGAACTCTAAGATCAATACAAGATTAAACTACGGTTTTCTTTTCCTAGATGTCTAGAAGCAAATGGATTGGCTGAGTCAACTAATAAACCATCATATCAAAGCTGAAAAAGAAGTTGGGTCCTCATAAGTTCTTGTTGGTGGAGGAGTTACCAGCTGTTCATTGGTCTTATGGAACAACTGCTCATACAAAAACAAGATCAACACCATTTAATCTTGTGTACAGAGTTGAGCTTGTCCTACCTATCGAGCTCACTCAACTCACTGTTCGTGTGATCAAAGTAGATAAGCATGAGAATGGAGCCCGACTAACTATCGAGCTTGAACTTATTAATGAGAAGAGGGATGTCACAGCTCGAAAAATTGAGCAACATAATCGACAGGCAGCTAAGTATTTTAATCGTGATGTGGGGTTAAGTTCTTTGCGAGTAGGTGACCTGGTCCTTCAGCGTTATTTCCAAAACACTCGGGAATTGAATGCTGGGAAACTAGCACCTATCTAGGAAGGACCTTACATAGTTTTTGGGATAATTGGATCTGGGGCTTACATGCTCCAGACCCGAGACGGGAAAGAGGTATGCAGTTTTTGGAATATTAAGCACTTGAAGAAGTAATATGCATGAGAGGTATCTCTAGCAGTAAACCTATCATATTTTTCATTTGCGATAGATAGGTTTGTTTTCTTCACCCTAGTTTTGTTTAATTTTTTATGACTATTCAGATACTGACATAAGCAATGGAGGGGCAACGCCTCGCCCTCACCTGTTTCTATGTATGCAGATAACATAACAGATCATTCAAATAGATAGTGTAAACAGATAGTGGTAATATCAGGCAGTTGGATAAATAACAAAAGCAGGGCCGCAGATGAGGCATATCCATACATAGACATAAATAAAAACATAAAAGTGAGAGATCCTTTTTCAAAAGCAGTAAACATAAGACAATAGTTGTTAAAATTGTAGGGGGTGGGGGTAGCAGCTTTCTCAACCTCTGTCTCTGGAGGAACCTCTTCTTTAGCTAGAATGGCGGATGGGGAGCACGTCTTCTCAGCCTCAGCGAGATTGGTCTCTGCAACATGATCTGGAAGGTTTAAGGTTTTCTCAACTTAATCTGGTGCGTCTATGAAAGATAAGTCCAGGTCGGGGCATATCTTCAGCACCCCACCTTTGAAACCTTCGCAAATTGCCTTATTCAGATCATCAACTACTAGCTTGAATGATGGGAATAGAAGCATGGCGTGTGGATCCATCCCTGTCCTCGCTTGTAGCTCTAATATCTGCTATTCCATATCTTCCTTCAGCTTTGCCAGGCGTGCACCGACCGCCAGTGCATCCTCAACATGTTCCTTCTTATGGTGTGCTTCCATTTCGACCTTTGCTCCTTTCAGTTCCTCCTCACTCTTCTCCAGCATGGTTTGCCGCTCCTCGACGTGCTTTGCCCGTAGCTTTGCAGCTCTCTTCTCCAGCCTCTCTTTCTCCAACGCTCCCATTAGATCCTTGTTCTCCTACCATATCTTACCCATAGTCAAGTAATGGTAGAATTAATGCTTGCTTAGCAGCGATGATGTATTATGTTAGTGTAGGAAGTAACTGAGCTACGAAGGCTAGAATGGAATATACCTCGACCTAACGGTGCATGAGAACCTGGGTACCGTTGTAGAAGGGATCTGGGTGCTTGTCTTGTGGCTCAGTCAAGAGTTTCCACTGGAGCGTGAAGAAAGCATCAGAAGGGTCTGTCTCAGGAATCGTGCTGAGTGGGGCTCAGGGCTGCGGCATCCAGGGCTCTTCAGTCATAACCGTCTTACTTTTAGAGGGCTTCGGTGGTTTTGAACTCCCTTCTTCTAGGAGGCAGAGGACGGCAGAATTTGCTCAATGAGTGGAGCTGGGTGGCTTGCTGAAGAGGGTGAAGCACCGCTGGTCACGGATCTTCATCTGCTAGCTTGCATTGAGAGTACTCTCTTTCCTCTTCTTTAAGTGGGAGGACTGGTTCTTCAGGTTAATGTGGATTCTCATCTTAGCCGATTCTTCTAGAGGGGTTATGGCTCTGGCTTTGCTAAGGATGAAGTACTTGGAAATGCACCATCTGTCTCAGACCGTCTTGAAGTTTCTGTTTATCAGGGCTGATGCTTGCAGAATCTGGATTTCTCCTCCAGCATCATAACATGTTTTTTGAACTCTACATAAAATACATACATCAATGATCGAGTTAAATTCATAAGTTTGTTCGAATTTTTTAAGAAATTATCTGGCAAATACTAACTTTTTGGCTCTAACAGATGGATTTGGAATCCTGGGTTATTATCTTTGTATCTATACAAGAAAAACTGGTTTTTCCATCCTGAGAATTTGGTTGGAGTTTTCTTGTTTTAATGAGGGCTCACCACCAACTTGCACTAGTAATAACAGTCTCCAGAATACTTTTTTGGCCTATACATGTAGTGCCATTCCCGGATAGATGGTGTTCCAAGACCAACATCATGGAACCTGAGCAAGGCACCCACGAGGTGGCACCAACTCAATGGTGACAGTTGACAGGGAGTGATTTTATACTCATTTAAGACAGAGATGAAGACAGATGGATAAGAAACTGACGCCACATACTAGTGTGGGCACGAACATACAAGAGAATCCCTCGGGCGGAGTGTTGCAACACTTATCATTTTTTGGAACCCTACATTTTAATAAAGAGAAAAAGGTTCACGATAGGGCACTTTCTATAGAATCCCTTCTTAGAAAGGAGGTTGCGTCCAGTATCCAGAAAGGGTGAATGATTGAAGGTATGTGGATGCGAATGTCAGAAGTACAGGGAGAACCCATCGATTTGTTTACCGAGGATTCTTAGGTAGAAGAAGATACGAAGATACGCTGTTACTTGGTGGGTTTTAGGAGTCACTAACGCTGGACATGGTGGAAAAGAAGAAAAAGGGGAAAGATGAAAGTAAAACTAACCTTGAGAGAATTCTTCGAGAGAGGATGGTGAAAAAAGGAGACGAATTTACTAGAGTGAGGATGGGATTAACTAACCTCTTTGAGAGGACATGTCTGTCCTGATAAGACGTGCCGCCTCAATTAGCGCGATCCAAACCCTAACAAGAGGTTGTAACTTCTCATTGACTTCTCAATTTCCCTTATTTAAATTATCTTGAATTTAAATGCATGACATTATTCGTTACCACCATGGTGTGGTATCTTTTAAGTGTTCTCGGTGCAGACCTCGTAATTTACTTTAGAATCTAAGACGTCACTAGCTCACCACGAGCTCAACTCCCATGTGAGCTGATCATTTCTAGCTCTCCAGGAGCTCAGCTTTGTGTGAGCCTATCTTAACTTAACTCCCCGCGAGCCTAGCTCCACATGAGTATATTTTTCCATCTACAGAAGGTGCAACGCTCTGTAGGTCGACTTTTATATACTTCTATTCTCAGGGAATGCAGCACCCTGAGAGTCAATAATGTAGCTCTTCGTCAAGCAGATCAAACTGATCTTGTCACTCCAACCTCTGTTGATAATAAGTGCTCCGCGTTGAGCCCGTCAGTTTGACTCGTTGACCGACTATCAGCTGAACACTGGTCTTCTAGCCCTACCGGGACACGGCCCGCTCTTAGTCGAGCAGTTCGATTGATCTTTCCGTATGATTTCTACTGGTATTAAGTGCTCTTTGTTGAGCCCATCAGTTAGACTTGTGGTTTTGCTGTCACGCCCCAACTTTTACCCTTGTGAACTAACGGTCGGTGACGTGATCCCACCAAGTGATAACTCAATATAAGGGAAATAATGAATTTAAAGATCAACAAGAGTATAGCAATTTGCAACCAAAGATAAACAAGAATAAGCAGTGGAAGTAATCATTTGTTTAACTCGAAGCAAAAGTCATGATTTGAAAATAGTATTAATTAAGATTACAGACTAGC
>AYJT01054879.1:0-12195 GCA_001278415.1 Ocimum tenuiflorum | reverse complement strand
ATAACTTGAGAGCAAACACTACTTTCAAATATTTAATACACATGTAAAGGAGTATTTTAAGAAACTTTAATTTATTAGAATTTTGACGTATTAAATATTAAAAGAGATTTTTGGTTTAATCTTATAGACGTCTGTGATTTAGATATTATACTTAAAAGTCGTTATGTGTTTTCTATATTTTATACTTGTATATGAACCATAATTTACAAGATAAACTACACGGGTACTGAAAAATGATTTTGGACACTTTAACACGTTTAGATTAGTAACAATTTGATCTATCTGTGTGTGTGTTAAAATAATCAATGCCACCACTTTATCATATATAAACTGGTATTTTAATTAAAGCAACTACGGTTCATGATGGAAGAATTTAGAGAGATAGACTCATCCAATAAGAAACATCTAGTGTTCCCCTTCCTCATTCACACACGGATCTGCCTTCCATATGAATCTGGGATTTATGTCAATGTGTACATATTGTGAATAAATGACTATATTATATCTCACTGGCCTAGAATTTACCTTGTTTTCCATAATTGTTGTATTTAGTCAAACATTGTTAATTATAATTTCTTTTCGAACAAAAATATTCACATATTTATGCAAGATCAAATGTACATGTGTAACTTTACTCAATATGAATGTGATTGTATTTTTTGTCTGTTCATGTCAGATACAATGGCTAAAAGCATCTTTTTTATGATCTTAAAAGTCACGAATTCGAGTTTATGTGAGAACATTTAAATGTGGTTTATTGTAATATTGTATATTTTTTTAAAAAGAAAATATGATTGTTTATGTTGAGTGCAAATCTTAGTCGAAAGCCCGAAAGGAGAGAAATTTAGATTGTTTGCATCAACCCACAATTTGATCAACTGGTAAAAATACTTGAATGCCAAATTAAGCATTGAATGATTAAACACAAGAAAAATAAATAAATTAAAACCACGTAGATCTCTGGTTATACAATAGTATTAGACTATATATTTAGATCGATGATGCAGATATGATTTCAATGGAGATCATTCACACATTAGGTTTTAAAAGTTCCAACTCCCTCCATCTAAAACTAATGTAACCTAGAAAATAATAGATCCACATCTTCAGCCACCAGTAGCATAATCATATCACAAAGGAAAAACCTGTATACACAAAACAACTAACTCAAGCAAGACAAACCTAGGAAGTAAGTCACTGAAGAAACAAGTGGCTGTCTGAACTCTAAAGACGGAAGTATCCTCCTCTTTCCATAGGTTCACCTCCTCTCGCCCACGCTCGCCTAATCAAGGGATCGAAAGAGCAAAACGCTCGCTTTGTTTGCCGCGCCATTATGTGGCTATAAATGCCTGGGAAGAGGAAGCACAAGAAAACGATGACTAGCATCGTTATGCATATAACCACTACATTGCGGAATCCATCCTTCAACTCTGGATCGTCTTGTCCCGTCCATGGAACTCCACCCACATTCATCCCAAACACTGCCCACGTTATCCAAAGAAAGGGAGAAATGCTTTATTAAGTGGTTCAGGAAAAGAAACGCGTGATGAAGAGAATCTAACCTCCAGTTATTATTGAGAGAGGTAGGAATATGATGGAGAGGAAGGAGAGGTAGTATAGTTTTCTATTTATCTGCTCGGATTGCCAGCTGTCGAGGCCAGCCTGCAATGCTGTGACACGGTTTGATATAAATGTGGCGTTCTCCTTTAGTCTCCTTATGGATGCAATCAGCTCTTCCAAGGCATTGATGTCTTCGTATGTAAACCAGTCTTTTGACGAGCACTTTTCCTTCACTCTGGGGAATACTTGCTCACTGTGAGCAATCACCTGCAGTTTTGGTGAAGAATTATGCTAGAATATGTGATGATTTATTTCTTTATTGATCATTGAATTGTATTAGGTGTATGTTGAAACTATAATGCTTTAGACTTGTATCTCTGTACATGTTTTAAGAATGCCTCCAAACAATGCTGACCTGCAACAAGCGCTGCAAATTAAGATGCATTTTGGGGAACTTTTTGTCATCTAACATTTGTTGCTTCGATGCAAAGCCACCTGCAATCAATTTGTGATCATGTATTATATAGCCTTGATAAGGCAGACGATAATAGAAAACCGTCAACCACAAAACCAGAACAATTCAAGATTAGCAGTAATGAAGCTGATACCTCTCTCCAGCTCCAACTCCATCGAGTCAAGCTCTATCTCAAGATTGGTCACGGTATCTTGAAGGTGATCCACATGAGTATCAATTATATGAACCACAAGATTCGAAACAGATCTAGGCACCGGATTATCAGCTTCCTCCGAGTGATTCATAGTCAAGAGAAAATCCAAAACATGCTCTCTAATGACCAAGCCACCCTTGCTGCCATCACTACCATGACTAGAAGTCTCCACAGCAGGAATCTCTGATAGCAGAGATTCATTAGCAGGCGAGAAACCTAATCTTGGCACCCGGCCTAATGAAACTGTGATAACTGAATGCTCAGTAATCCTTGCTGCAATCCTAAATGTAAACTTGCTGGAGGCAGGACCGGGCGAATTAACTCTGAAAACAAGAGCACCGTCGACATAGCCACAGAAGGGGCCATTGCTAGCAAGGGAGAGGATGTCCTGCAGCTTTAAGGGAGGGCAGAGGACGTCGATGAGGTATTGTGCAGAATGTGAGAGCTTCTGATTCAGTTTCGGAAGCTCAACGTGATACCAACAGAACTCTTTGTCTTTGCCCTCTTTAAGGGTCCATTCTTGATTGTAGTAATTCCCATCACCATCAAATATGTAGGCCTTTTGCCTCACAGCACCTGGGTATTGTGAGAAGAAATCCCTATACTTTCTAGGTGCTGATGATTCTTTATCAGTATCCTCTCCTTCCCCATCTAAATGATTAAACTCCATTTCTTTTTCTATCAGGCTCATCAACCAATCCGATTTCACGAATAGCAACAATCAATACTCCGTTTCCAATACTACAACAATTCATTAATTTTATCTCTTAGAATGGCTGGTGATGGAAGCCTGTACATTGTAGACTACAAAAAATATCAACTTGACACATTCAGCATCAACAACCCACTATTTCCAAAGAATAATTCTCCAATTCATAATACTCTAAAAATGTCAAAAAAAAAAAAAGAAAGAAAGAAAGAAAACTTCACAATTTCACAATCACGACTACGCGGCAGGTATAACATGCTATCTTAACCACTTTAAGAATCACCCATCAAGGACATGATATGCATTGCATAGAACATACACGTAAAAAAACAGACATATTATTTACCTTTTTAATGCGAATTGAGATGATGAATTCTGAATGCAAGAAGTAAAACCCACGTAAACCGGAGCAAGACAAAATCAATCTTTGAAAAGTGTTGCTCTCGTCAATCACAAAGCTATAACAAACCGCAGAGAAAGAAAAGTCCCTTGATTACAAATTTAAAAAACATTGGAGTCTGGAGAAGATGATAAGAGGGTTTAATTTTGTGGGATTGGGTAGCTAAAACAGGAAAATGTAAAAGTAAAACAAAAAATATAAATGAACATGCGCCATAAAAAATGGTGGGTTTCCAATCCGTGACGTTTCTACATTACCTGCATGGAGATAAAAAAGAACCATTATTTGGGGTAGAATTTTCTTTGGGTTTAATTGAACAACAAACTTGATATAATAAGAGTATATAAGACTGATTATCAATCTATGTAGCTTTGGATTTGATCAATAATCCAATTTAGTATGATAAAAGAGTAAATTCGCAAAAAGTAATTAAATACATTAGAGCAGTCGAATATTGTGTGATTACTAAATTAAACTAAAGCGTAATAGATTAAATTGAACAAAATTAATAGAAACAACTGAAAAAATGATGCGATACACAAAGGTGCACATGATACACAAAAAGTCGCTTAAAGCTTACTAAATTCAACAATATTCACTTTCACTAATATACAGTAATCTTGACACCAAATTCTTTTAAATACTATCCAAGACTACAGACGACTTCCATTCATGCCCTAATAAACTTTAACTTTTAATTTTCTACCCTATAAAAATAGTTGAACAAACTTTAATATTCCGTTGCTGTGTAGACTTGGATTGGTACAATTACATAGGGAACGAGTTTTGAGGCATTAAAAATCAATTTTCGTTTTCTCTTTTCTTTTTTTGAGTTGGATTGGCCAATAAACATAAGAAAATACACAGATACATGTTATAAATTATAATATTTCATTTGAAATAGAGTCCTAATATGTATCTTGATAGTATTTGCTTGATGGATGGTACCGATCGTGTTTTGGTGATATTCAACAAGAAAGCTAGAATTTAGGAAATGAAGATATGCCCTCTTATCTCTTTAAATATATGAATGCGCGCAAGTATAGAATAAGTCCTGTATGATTCGGAATTTAGAACCCAAAGCAAGCAAATTTTAGGAACAAATTCCTAAAAAAAACCAACGTTAGGGTGCTGAATCACGAAAAAGATGCAGAATTAGTGGGAATGAGCAAAAACCTTGAATCTTTTGTTGTTTTAATTAATGAATTTATTCAATCAAAAAATTAATATTTATAAATTTATTCAATCAAAAAACAAATATTTATTAAAAAACTTGGTATGCGTTTATTATAAAATAAACTATATTTTAATAAATATATTTTTAAGTAGTTTATGTCACGTACCCTGTACGTTGTACTCATTTTGTCCCTTTTTTGGATAAAATTAATGATGATATAGTAAGATATATATTTGAATTGTTCTTATTATTCAATATATAGTGATATACGAATATGATTTTGGATTCTTAACTCCTAAATATTGATGAATATGAAAATAAACCACCCATTCGTGACACAATTTAAAAAATTTAATTTAATAAACAAAAGGTGATAATAAAAAAATACAAAGAACTTGATGTATTGAGTCTTCCCTCCGCGGGCTAAAGCGCGAAGGTCAAATCAATGTGTAATTAGTAGACTAAGGTAGCGTTTGGTTGGTAGGTTTGGAATGAGAATGATACCCCAAATAAAGTGTTTGGTTGGTAGTTTTGAAATGAATTTTTGACAATGATTTCCGTGTATTTGAGAATCGTCCAATCTCATATTATATGGTGGATTTCATTTCCATATCTATTCATTCTACTATCAAACTCATACTCATAGTATTTCATACAGTTAAATCAAACACCACCTAAGTTATCATGCGTGTAAATCGAAGGCTTAATAATCATTTATGCTATTATCACAGGCACGATAAGTAAATGGAATAATAAGCTGGATAAACGAGAATTCACTATTTAAAAACCCTAACTTCAATCTTGACTTCAAATGACTCTTGAACAACGTAATTTTCTTGCGTGCAATCTTACTTCGAATCCCCTGTTACATAATAATGTCACACATTGTGTTACATTGTTGAAATTATTGATAAGTGTATCAATAAAGGAAGATTAATTACGGTAGAATCTTTCTTTATTAGAGACATGATTTATCTTCATTAATTTTTACACTTGTCATTAATCCAAATAATGTAACACAATATGTAACATCATTGTGTAATATGGGATCCGGACTGGTGCAATCTGATATAAATTAATTATATTAATTACTAAATATTATATGTGCGAATAACTTAAAACATAATATACAGTTTATTGTTTCATATAGTCCATGCTCTTAAGAAATTTCCGTGAATGCATTTGTGGAAAAAATAAGTCCGCGTACATAATTTATACATATTTGACTAATAATAAATTAAAACAGTTATTTAGTATGGATCCCGTGAACCGAAAAAATTTGGTGTCAGAAATATATCTAAATCGTATGCTTGTTCATATAATTCAATAAATAAAGACTTATCGCAATTAAAAGAATTTTAAAATAGCTTTGGTGCTATGCTTAATAGAAATAAAGTTTACTTGAAATAAAATCACCTTATATAAAATATACGTGAAAATTAGTATCATGAACATTTACGTAAATAAAATATACAGAATTAAAAAAAAAATTCATGCTTAACTAATTACTTAAGAGGTCAACCCTAAACCCTATTATATATTTAACATGCCTAGCTTAATAATTTTCTTTTGAAATATGGGGAATACATAAAAAAAAAGAATGATATAAAATGTACTAATCTCCCAACTCCTTTTTAATTTTGAGGAGTTCTTCCGTTAAACCTTCTAAATAATTTAGGCCGGTTTAAATTTAATATCAAGGACAAATATAGATTTGGGTTTAGGATCCAAGACAGATATGAGTTTGGATTGGTGAAAATGAACTATTTAAATCCGCCTAAATCGATTAGGTGATCTAACATAAATTTTTGCTTTTAATTTTTCTTCCGAATGTGTTTGATTGTGAAGGAGTGGTCCATATTTATACTAAGAGATATAGGTTTTTAAGGGATTTTAGTTCTTGATAATTGTTGAGGTTCGTTTTTTATTGTTGGATTGATCGAGGCTCTAAGCGGGAAAATAAATCGAACACCGAGACTTCCAGAAAGGTTTATAGTCCCCCAGAATATACTTGCTAATATTTTATTAAGTAATTTGATGGAAATTACAAGGATTTTGGGCGCCTTTCCGTCGACAGGCCGACGGAGAAGGTGATCGGATTTTATGAGTCATTAATCATATTAAAAGAATGCATGTGTATGGTGTGTTTGCAATATTTATACTGTTACTTTAAGAGAATCCAAATAATGCCTAAACTAAGAGTCGATCTACAAATACCCCAGGCGGTGATATGCAAAGCAGCTGGCGTCACGTGTTTTGTGTTGTGTTGAGTCAGCAGGGAATCAGTTTGGATCCTTCCGGAGAGGCTTCGAAGTAAGGCACTCATGCGAGATTCGAGCCTTGGGGTTTTCAAGTTGGGGGGGCTCATGCTATGTTCTTCATTGGGGTTCGAGAAGCTCTGTCGAAGGGCTGGAGTTTGATGTTTGGTCCTCGAAGCCGGTACTTCAATCTTTTGATCTTCGGTTGGGATTTTGAGCGAATATTTTGACTCTCAACAATAGCCCCTTGTCTTCGTGGATCAAGTCGATTGATTCATGGAAACAAACCTTCAAAAGGCTGAGCCAACCAAAATATGTGTTGGAATGGTATTACATGCTTTCGAAGTTTGAACATTTAGGCTTGTTCCGGTTGACTTCGTGGCTTCTTATTTTAGGTTGTTCTGGTTGACTTCGTGGCTTCTTGTTTCAGGATCCACCAAACATTCCCTCTTCCGGAGTGGTCAATCCTGAGTTAGGAGATGAAGCGTAGAATGTATATAAAGACTGGTCAGGTGGTGTATGCCTGCGTTGAGGTGAATGAATCAAGTTCGAGTGTCTTTGCTTGATTGGAGGTCCGAGACGCGTTATACGAATATGCTCCATGCGATATAAAGACTTATTGTAGAAGTCCAATCAGTGACTTGACTTATGTTTCCAAGGCACTTTTCGTACCCTAGAGTGGCCGCAAAGGGATACCAGATTGATCAGTTTACCCTCCGGGTAATCGGTCATCCCAGAGCATGGATACTCGTGCTCATGGCTCCGAGTACTTTACGTGTCATTGCCAGAGGTGAATGACATAGGTCTTCCGATTTCCCTGCGCCTCGCCAGGGGCGGGCATCCAGAACAAGGTTCTTGGATACTTTACGTGTCAGTACACGAAGGCAAGCCGACTGACCGCTAAAATATTTAACTACTCCGCAAGTGTACATGGTAATCGCATATAGAAGTGAGCAAGGTCGAATCCCATAAGGACTGAACAAATAAATCAGATTAATTACCATAAATTATCTTCCTTATTGTTTAGACTATCGAATATAAATATGGTTTTAAACTAAGCAACAACATTTAACAAAACAACTAAAATGATTGAGCAAATAAATGATTCAAATTCAAAATGAGCAACTATGTTCTAGAATCAAATTTCAATTGATTCAATCTATAAGAGTAACCAGCAGGCAAAAACAGATTATTCAGTTCGTCTAGAACAATCATCAAATTAGTTTAAGTCTTCTCTCGAAGCAAGTAAATTGTATATTACAAGTCAGGACCGATATCTCTATCTAATCACTAATATGTAACTCCAAAAAGATCACAGGATTCAAGTTCTCACAAGAATTCTCTTTTTCTCCCGAACTTCAAATTAATGTGTCCCTTTTTCTAATCGCACAACAATCCTTGCCTCTCAAATGTTGGATTACTATGTAAAATAATGACAGATTGGTGATCAGACAATCAATCAAGTAATAAACACAGAAATAAACAAAAACAAAAATGAATTAAATTGTCAAAACCCAAGTCACATGTCAGTAATCAAATACATCTTTTCTCTAACCCTAGAACACAAGAGTTTTAGCTTGACAACGTAAAAACAAAAACTAGAACAACAGAAAAAGAGTTCATGGTGACAAAGAACTAAACAAATCAAAAGGTGATTCTGACGTGCTTCGTCTGGACTCTAAGATCTCTCTCTTGCTCCGTCTCTTTCGAATCTGGATGTAAATCTTGAATTTTCCAACCCTTGTCACGTCCTTGGACTTGTTTTTAATACCCGTGGGTTGAACTCATCAAAACAGATCCAAAATCGCGAGAAATTCTTGTCAGACGCACGGGCCGTGCTCCAGTCAAGGTCGCAGGCATGGTCCATGCCTAGTTTCTGACTGAAATTGCTGATACACGCATGGGCCGTGCATGCCCTCTATCTCCTGCTGCGCAACTTCACGAGTTTTGCTCTAACTTTTACGTCCAAACTCAAAATTAAGTGATTCAAGTTGCGTTGGAAAGATAATTCAAAGAGACTTCCAACCATATGAATTAACAAGCACAATTCTAAGTATAATGAGATCTTGACCCATTTAGTGGACCCTTGTCTCAACACCTTACTGCAAAAGCTTCTTTTTTGTACGTTTTTACTTATTTTTCCTTCACAATCTTAACAAACACATCAAACCATCACATATATCAAAATATATCACTTTATGGGCGTAAACTCACATTTTCATAAAAAATAAAGACATAAACTCATTTCCAAACATGAGAAAATCAGTATTTATCACCGACAGAGGTCTTGTGGCGTCCCACGCATCGCTCGAAGCGATAGGAAGGTCATTTGTGTACATCTTGTATGTGACTAAGGCATTTGGAATCTGTGCTCCTTGTCATATACTTTACATGTCAGTGCACGATGACAGGCTGACAGAGGTCGTGCGGCATCCTGCGCATCGCTTAAGGTTGTTGTTGGTCCCAAATCAGAGCTATGATAAATTGCAGAAGCGTAAGGTTCAATGAAATAGTGCGAGAATAAGGATTATTTTTATCTCAGCTGACTTATAAAGAGTCAGCTGGGTTTCTTAAGGAATTTTGTCGTTTAGTCAGTTAGCGTTTGTTTCAGTTATACTCCAGCTATCGAGATACCTGGGTTTCAAACACTAGGAGAAAGCTGAAAATGAACACAATAATTTTTAAAGGTTCGGATTCAAATAATCCTACATCCTCTTTTCCTCCAAAGAAGGGAATTCACTAATTAAAATTATACACGGTGTTGTTAGCACGGTTTATAACTAAGATTCTTCTGAAACAGAGAGCTTGAAGGCTATCAGTTGCAGGCACGACTGATCTGAGATGCTTTACCGAAGTCCACCTCCTAGGCATCGTAGATCGGCTGGTAAAGGTTTTAGTTCCCTTTTATAACATAGATAATGGTAAGGTAGTTGTTCTCAGATAGATTCTGAGAACGGTCTCGAAGTCTCAAGCTCTAGAAACAGTTGAGGAGTTCCGGTAGGTCTCGAGTTAAAACTCAGAGGTCTTGTGTGCTAGAGAGTAAGAATATGATAAGCTTGAGTAGATTGAGAGTCAATTGTCTTTGCTCGTCATTCCTCTCTTCTATTTATAGTCGAGGATTTAGAATAGTGTCCATTGTGAGACAACAAACAAATCCTTCCTTTTTGCTTCTGCAAAATGGAGTCGTTACTGTACTTTGAGCAGGCTTTATCATCTTCTTTTCTGCTGAAAATCCAAGTAAAGTTATTATCCGCCGGATAACAACTGTACCCTGGTTTCCTTTAAGGTACAATAGTAGGTCAGCTCTGGTGAACATCTTGTCACTTTCTAAAATTCTTCATCTTCAGCTTTAGCTAAATTTAAGGTTGACTGCTTATAGACGGCTGACTTGATTGTTAGCTTTGCTCTTCTAAATCTGATTTGTCTTCAGCTGATAGTTGTCTTCGACATAGCTGTCTTAGAGTGACATTTTTACAGCTGAGTTTCTTACAGCTGTTTAGAACAGCTGTCCTTCATGTAATCTTATCTCACCAACAGCTGTTGTATGCAGCTCCTGATAGGACCTTGAAGTTGATCTTCTACTATCAGGACTTAGATGCACTCAGCTTTGTCTTGAGGGACCTAAGCTATTACATAATACTTCTATATAGTTACGTACCTAGATCAGTTCTATTCTAGTCAACTGTACTAATGGTGTTTGACAATTATCAAAATATATAGATATTCCTAACAGTTGTTGAACTAAAAAGCGGCATCGCTTAGGTTTTAGGTTCGATTGAGAGGCCGAGGGCACAACTTGAGAGCGTGTGTAATTGGGAGACCATAGGATGGCATCGATAATATATTCTATTTCGGACGTGAGCCCCGAGTTGGCAGATCGTGGCACTAAGTCATATATGGAATGACAACATAGATCGTAGTGTTGGTGCTACGTCTGAAATAGGTTTTGAATGCTAAAAAGTTAGGCTTATGATTCTTCGAGATAAGGCTATGACTAAAATAATAATATTAAAGAGCGACTGTCTTTCTTCCGATGATGGACTAAGGAATCCTTCTGAACTCTTTATTCTTGGACTAGCAGTAGAACTCCGAACATAATTATCCAAATCATGATTATTGAATTCGGACTAGGGGTCGAGCCCCGAGTATCAAAGTCCACACAATAACGCCGAGTTCAAGATGATGACGTTGCGCCTCGAGTCATGAGACGGAGGCCCAGGGGTCGTCGTACCAGTTTCGAGCCTCAGATGGACTGGGTGTTGTAAATATAACATTGGTCTCGAGGCCTTCACATCGAGCCCCGAGTCTGCTATTTCGTTCCGAATGAATCCCCGAAGTCTTGTTATATCAGCAGTGATTTTACCCAGAGGAGTCTCGCGAGCCTCGAGTTCCTGCAAGAGCCGAAACTTCTTAGGGGGTTATTAGGAGCCAAGCATCTCGAAGCATGACATAAAAATTTTGTACAAAGTTCGAGTTTTGTACTTAGTATTATTTTGGCTACTTCTGCGCATATGCGAATTACTTACAGCGTGAAACGACGTCATTTTACGGGTGTCGTTTCAGATTCTTGGCACATAAATAGAGGGGAAACCCTTGTGTTCGCCTTTATCCAAAAGTTTGAATTTGAAATGACCTCTGCACTATTCATCGTCACCGCCATTTATCGTCATCCTTTCGTCTGAGAAATTTGGTCAGTTTCTTCCCCTCTTTCACATATTCCTGTTCTCTTAACATCATGCCTCTTAGGGAAAAGTTAGTAGATCAAGTTTCCACACAGACAAATGAGACCTTAATCGATTTATTTAAGGAATACCAAATAGATGGAAGTTCGTTCACATTTAGGGCTCCCGGCCATGACGATTGGTGTCATAATCCGCCGGAAGGTTTTACCGCTTTCGCAACATACCTTTTCAAATTTGGAATTCATCTTCCTTTACATCCTTTTTCAGCTAGGATCTTAGATTACTATAGGATAGCCCCAATCCAATTGTCTCCCACTGGGTGGATGACTGCATTGGGTTTTCTAGTACTGTTTCACCTCGAGGGTTTGGGGGAACCCTCCATTGGTGAGTGGAGGCATTTTTATATATTGAATATAGTGAACGAGAGCCACTATTGCATGACAAAGTGGAATGGTGGCCCTAGCCCCATAGTTAGAAACCTTCCTACCAATTTCAACGGATGGAAGAAGACATTTTTCTTCCTGGACCTTCCTCATTCTGTCCCTGGTCTTCTCAGAGACTTTTCCGACCTTGGCCGTAATTACCCATTTTTCCATCTTTGTTGTTGATGGCCTTTTTCTTTCGTGGTAACACTGATTTGTTCTTACATGTTGTTGCCTTGTTGTCTGTGTTTGTAGGTCCGGAGTACCTAGATCTTTCTCCGAAAGAAGAAGACAGGGTTGAGTTTATCAAAGAGTCCGG
>AYJT01054859.1:0-10096 GCA_001278415.1 Ocimum tenuiflorum | reverse complement strand
CTCGTCGCGGGAGTCATGGCAGAGACTGGCGTGGTAAACGGGGTTCTTCTTCGGACCGACAGGCCAGTGGTTGGACTGAATGCGGGTGGGAATCATGTGAAAAAGCAGGAGATTTTGGAGGGATTTGAGATTCCGTGGCTCGAGCAAAAAGCGCTTGAACTCGGGGTCCAAATCGCGCGCGAGCGCCTCATTCCTGGGGGCAAAAATGGAAATGTTGTGATTAGAGACGGCGTCTTCGAGAGTTTGCAGAAGCAGCGCCTTCTCCACCAGCTCCGATAGCTCGGTGTAGTGAGAATCCAGAAGAGCGACGAGGACTGAATTGGAATTGATCTGGGCGCCGGAGTTTGCGGATTTCGGCAGGGGATTATCCTGCAATGCGGAAGATGTGAGGGCAAGCAGAGCCAGGAAGGCGAACGACAGGAGATTGGGGGCGCCATAGATCTGAGAATCCATGACGATTGATGGATTAATTTGGTTGGGGCTTCTCTTATTTTCTCTCTGCCTCTCTCTCGACTGAAACAAAATGGTGTAGTTGTTTGGTGGAATAATAAAGTAGAGTTCTGAACTAGTAGGCTGGCTGGGGTGGTATTTTAAATATATACCTTTTACTTCCCTTTTTTATTATTCTTTTTTTTTTTTGTTTTTGTTTCTCCCTCCTTGCTTCCGCTTTGGTTTCCCTGTCGGCTGAAATAATATTATATCTCAAGTTATATTCTATTAATCGGTTATGA
The DNA here is from genome assembly GCA_001278415.1 of Ocimum tenuiflorum. Lineage (NCBI taxonomy): Eukaryota > Viridiplantae > Streptophyta > Magnoliopsida > Lamiales > Lamiaceae > Ocimum > Ocimum tenuiflorum. The sequence continues at coordinate 9,365 of AYJT01054859.1, read as the reverse complement.
TTTTCCTTTTTTTTTTGAGTAAGTGAGTTGTCAATATTTTTGTGATGCTTCTAATGTAATAATGACATCATATACATCTTCAAAGAGAAGAGTAATAATATATATCCTATTCATTTATATTTTTATTTATACAAATTATACATACATTTGTCATGTTATCAGTATAAATACATGTGGTGTCGCATCAATGCATGCATTTTGGAAGGGATAAAATTGAGTAAGAGTGGGACAGATTTGGTGAACAATTAATATTGAGTAATTGAGGTAAATGGTATCACGATATAACATTAAATAAAATTTATAAAATAAGAAGCACAGGTTATTGGTTTAAAAGGTAAAAGAGTAGAGTAGTGAAAGCGGAAAAGGAGAGGGAATAGTTGATGAAAGTGGAATTATATAATATTTTAGTTGTAAAACAAAAGATATAATGCAATGTGTGTTTGTTAGGTGTAAAGTTGGAAACGAAGGACAACCTGGAGGCCGGACCCACACGGAGTCGCTCATGGAGCTTTTCCCCAACGCCTCCTAATTATCTTTTGCCCAAACTAATTTAAATATTATTCTATTTAATTATTTAAATTACTAAATATAGCCTCGATTCCATTCATCTAAACCAAATTATTATAGACTCGTTGTATCATATTGAAAATTTAATTGAGATTTTGATTGCTGCCGGCAAAATTTTTATATGTCAAAATGGACCTCTTACATGGAGTGATTAAGCAAGAGTAGCTTGGTTTAACATGCTTGGACGAGTCCAAAGTGAAAGTTCAAAGAAGTATATATATATAAAAGAAGGAGTTCAGCGAAGCAATCTTTGATCAGAGGTTTGAAGACAAGATTCAAGTGAGTAAATAATTATAGAAGAATTTACATTGGTCAACAATTATCCATACCGGATTGACCATGTCCGCATAAAACTTTTGTTATGCTAAGCTCTCTTTGTTTTATGATTCTGATCTATAAATAGGCTTTTTAACTTCAATTACGAGACGACGAGTCGGTGATGAATCACACATAATTTCTTGAAGATAAAACGATTGAGAAAATGGAGAGGTACGACCTAAAATTGAAAAATGAAATGGGTTATTATTTACGCTAAAAGTTAAAATACAAATATTTTACTTAAAAGTATGGAATATGACGAAAGCAGAGTGGATTTTAAATATTAACCTAAAATGGAAATTAGTGAAATAGACGACAAAGTTAGCGTAGGATGGATTCCGATCACGAGTAAGCTAAGTTTATTCGCGGGGATGAATCGTTTCATTTCTACGCTAAGTTTAGGGGACCTCCAATATTTCTTTTTCATACTCTTCCTATTTTTCTTTTCTTTTTATTCATTTGAGGGCATCGTGCTTTCGAAATTAAATAGAAACAGATTCTTTTTATTCCTAAGATATTCTATTTGAAGGTTACAAGTAAATACATGTTAAACAAATGCAAACGTTTAATTATAAAATAAATAATCTAAATTATACCCTCGTAAGTCATAATGATATATGGGCGATGCATACATATATTTGATCAATGTAAAGTAAAAGAGATCGATGTGCATTAATTAGGACCTTTAAGGATGGCTCATTGAGGCTCATGTAAAAATGATTGGTGCCTTAGAAACGAATTTCAGTGAATCACAGATATGAGGTGGTGTCAGCAAAATACTCTCTCAAAACAATATCAAAGAAGTAGATTTCGTTGATTTTAAAAATTAGCTCCAACGTGTCTTTTTTTTGTCAATTTGATAATGCTAATTTCAAGTATTTTCTAGCATTTAATTTTCATCTTGTCATGCAATGCAAGCATGCCCTCTATACCGATGATAATTTTGTAATCCCGTGGAATACTTTTGGAGTCAATCCCATGAAATACTTCTAGGGTTAATTTCATGAAACAATTTATTTCAGGGTTAATCCTGTGAAAATAATTTTTTTAATGATTTCTATCCAAACCAAAGTTCGGAAAGTATGGGATTATGGGAAAATATAACACGCCTTTTATTCTAATATTATGAGTCTAAAGGTCTAATAGTCAATTGTATATTCGATCACATTACAAAATTCTATTTTTTTTTTTCAGTTTCATCACAGACTATGATGAATACATTTAAACATAAAATCGACAATTTTGCCCAGTGACAGTGACAGAAAGTTAACAGTGTCCATCGAATTTCCAAATCATCATTTAAAAAATAATATCCGTACTCACGAGCACAAATCCGATGAGTACAGTTAAGTCTCTATCAATGGATAAATTAAAAACACTAGTCATTATTGTGTTTTATATTTAACATTGTTATGTAATGCGTTGATCATCATTGATATGATACATTATCACACAACAATGATCAATTTAACATGATAATGTGCTATATAAAATATAATAATGAGAAATTCATTATTTTATCACATGAAATAGTTCTTATTTGATTAATAATCTTTCATGTTTATACTCATGTTCATAAAAAATACCTGATAATATATAAGTGTGTAAAAGAAATCTCAAAATGATAAAAGCCAATGCTTTATGTTTTGTTTTTATAATTATTATTATAAGGTAAATAAAAGTTGAATTGCGAAATTTGATGCGACCTCAGATAGTCGAAGAGGAGATATCAAAAACATTAAATCATTGAAGAATTATGCTTCCAAATATACTTGAATCGAAATATTAGAATTTGATGATTATTAATCGCAAGGATACGAATGCTAAATTTTAAGGTCATTATACATACATTTAAGGCGAATCTAAGAAATTTATATTTGGGTGATTCTATTCGCAGCTCTCGTATTTCTTTTCACAGCCCCCAAAATTAATAAAATAAATAAATATATTTTTAAGAACAAATAAAACCCTAAACTAACTATATAAAAACTTACAGCCCCTTCCGCCATTTTCAGAATTTTTGTTAACTCCATTGTAGATGCAGGTTTCTTCCAATATCATTTTGATTTATATTCCTTGTTTTTTTCTTCCTCAAATTTATTTTTAATTTTTAAACACACAATAATTTAATGGATAACACCGCGACTTCCGCAGTTGCCGCTTCTCCCTCGGCGGCGGCAAGCGGAAAAATGACGGATGAGTTCACCGGATAAGGCGCGATCCGGGCAGGTCTGCCAGGTCACCAACCTTGTCGTCGATGTGAGATTTGATGATGGTCTACTGCTTATTTTGATGGTGCTGGAAGTTATGGACAATCAGACTTGTTTCGGAGGTTGCGTCTCATTTGTTTGGATGAAATACCACACATATATGCAAATATGTAACTTATCGGTGTAAAATCATAAAATTTTTGTGTGATATTGTGTTATTCATGATTTTGTAAATGTATACTTTGAATGTTTCACAAAATCTGGAGAAAAAATATGAAATATTATTAATAGCAAAGTTGTACCACAAGAATCTTGTTGCATTATATCACAAAGCAGATGCATAAGATCAATGTTTTTCTCAGATGTATGTCCGGTTTCTTGTATATTTTTAATCGTGAAAGAAGTATAGATATACAGTTTCTTGTTTTCTTTTAATTATGAATTTGGAGGATATACACTTTAATTTTGTTGGAACATTTTAAATGGTGGGCATATATAGGCAAAAAAGTCTAATTAAATATATTTATTTTCTAAAATAATTTTGGGGGCGGGGTTGCGAATAGAATTACCCTTTATATTTCTCATTTTGAATTATTTAATTATGAATCAAAATTTGAGAAAAATGTATTGTGCTTCGATATTCAACTTCAAATCAAGAATGGAACCCAATTTTAAAACCTCAAGTTTGCACCACTTTTGTTAGCACACCAATTAAACTATGTCGACCTCTTTTTGGATCCTCTAACCCCACCCATTCCCCTCCAAAAATTTATTTCTTCATCATTTTCCTTCATTTGTTTTTTGGTTGCCTGACCTGATAATTAAATAAAGATGGAGAATAAAACAAGGAAGCCCTTACATTCTCTTTGTTTACCCACTTATTTGTCACCGCCAACAGTTCATAAAAAAATTGAAAACCCATATTAAAAATGGTTTATGAAATATAGCATGACTGATATTTTGTCTGATGCTACTACGACAGTAGGGTTTGGCCAAATGTTTTTGGGGAGTGGAGACTGGAGCTGATGATCATGACTAGCTCACTCAATAATTTATATTTTGTGGAGGCCAGATGTTACTAGATATGAGAATAAAAGTCAATCATCAAATGAAATTATAGGAATTAGATTCGCATTTCGAGGCTGAAGGTCTGTATCAAGGTCTTTTGAAGATTGGAATTCAACTTCAGGCTTTAGATTCCTCGAAATCCATATTTAGAGTTCCAAATCATATTTTATATAATTCATTATTTATTGTTTATTCATAATTTGGTCATGAGAAATATTCTATTATCTTTTAGTCGTGACAGATTTTAATAGTAGAAATGATAATCGTAATATAATTTGCCCCCATTGAAATCAACAGTTAGAATTAAAATTTAACGCCAATAATGAGTAAGAAAATAATTATTTGAAGTTTTAATCTGACGCCGTTCTGCGAACTGCAGTTCAACGCCTTTCATTGTCCAAGATTGACGCGAATATGAAAGCAGACGTTAAATATTATTTCATAAATATCATTAAATAAATCAAATCATACTTATAGAAGGATAGTCGCAGAAATTCCTTGCTAAAACTGATGAAGTTTCCAAATAAGATCTCAATAGCACTTTCTCATTTTGAAACACGTTATATGCCTTTTCCTAGGGAAAGGCGTTATATCTTGTAATCAGAATAAATAAATCTTGAGAAAGCAATTAATCTGCCTTCTTTCAACGAATATTCATCTGTAAGTTGCTATTCACAATCGAAAATTTACCTCAAAAAAATGAAGAAAAAAGCATCACATGGGGTATGGCAGAACACAGACTTACCAATCCAAACTATAATATAAAATTCCAAGTAACAGTAAAATCCACCAATTTCTATACATTATTAAAGAGTGTAGAACGGGATATAGGAGAGTGTAATTAAAGAGTCTTTAATATTGATTGATACGGTGAAAGCAGTGCAAGTTAAGTTCCATGCATGCATCAATTAAAAAGGAACAAAAACAAACATCCACTACGCACTCTCTGCCCCAAACTCTACCTCTGAAGGTCATGTCATGGTGCAAGATCCATGTTTGCAATTACAACCACATAAAAATATATGCCATTCAACTTTCTCATCCTCAGCATGTCATATTTGGAGATCCCAAATCATATACCTGAAATATATTGCAAAACAAGCAAAAAGCAACAACCAACCTCAATAATCAAACTAGGAGAGAAACTAGAAGCTATGCAACCCATATTCAAGAGAAAGTGGCATTTCATGATCAATAAAAGTACTGTGCCGATGATGCGGGAAAGACCAATGATGCGTGAGAGAAATTTGAGAATATAGATACCACAACGTAAAATAATTAAAAAAAGTTCATAGATAAATGGCAAGCAGCTTGATGAGTGAGAGAAAACCATTAAATCTATGACGAGTCAGATTTCATTTGGTCTTCACTACCCCTATACGACAATACTATTATAGTAGGTGTAAACTCTTAATTTTCAGGAATGATGGATAATTTTTCTCAACTAGTGCGGTTCACAATGATAGCACAGATCATTGTCTGTGAAGAGTGCATATTGTTCACACTTCCCGTAAGAAGTGACCTCTTTTTCAATAATCAGGTCTAGAGCTAATATAATATGATTTAGTTGAAACTACTTACTCCAAAACAAAGAGAAAATGGAAAAAAGTTGCAAAAGAAAGAATCCCTGGCACTATTATTTCTATTAACAACTGTGTGTTTCTTAATAATCCTAACTAACCACACAACAATTAAATGCCTTTACCTAGTTCCACTTCTGCCAAAAATTAAAACTTCCTTGAAACTTCTCAAATGTTGTGGTGCATTTGGTTAAAAAATCTACAATCCTCGTCGAGGAGGAAGAAATTTATAAATATTTACATTTCTCCTTCCAAGTCGCAAATATCTACGTTAGTTATCATCAAGATTAATTACACATTTGAAAAGGCAGATATAAGTCAACTACAAAACCAAGCAAGATACATAAATCAAACTCGGCCAATCATTAACTAAGCTCTAGAGGAGACCTTGAAGTGATGTAGAAATGTGCCTCAGTCTGGGCCAACTCTAAACGATAAAAAATGCAACCTCAGGGTGCAAGTGGTAAGCATCTTTCCCATGATCTTAAAGGTCAATAGTTCAAGTTTATGCGGGACATCTAGGTGGAGCTTATCGCAATATTCTACTTAATTTCTAAAAACAAAAGAAACAAATTACATAAAAATTACATAAAATAAACTATGATTTCTATAGCAACTTGATAACTCACCTTCAAAGATGATATGCTGAGGATGGACACCTCTTAGCAATATTATAAACTTAACTTGATACTGAACCTGCAGGAAATGTATCAGAGTTGTTTCCATTTGATGGTATATCACTGCGTGTATCCCGACCATTGTTTCTTGGTCCAGAGGCTGAAGAAATTTCTGCACCATTTGCTACTGGAACTCGACCAAGTATATTGTTATCTCTACTTTCAAGGCGTTCCATCATGCGGGATACAGTAGCAATTCCAGCATTTACTTCCCTTTTAACTTCAGAACCAATATCTGACATCGAAGAGCTTCGAGAAAACAACTTATCCTTCCATTCTTTTGTACTCTTTGAAATGGACTCCTTGTATCTAGAATTCATTGAATTCACATTCAGAACTCAATATATGCATTCAACAACTTAGCAAAAGAAAGCAAGTGTTTTTTAATCAAACCAACTCATACTTCATTGACATAGAGCTGAATCTAGACTTCCAGGAATCTGAGAAGGATTGTAACTCAGATGGTCCGGCTCTATCTTGATTTGGCAAGGAAGACTGACTCGCATAGTTTCTAAAGTCAACCAAAGAGTTAATAAATAAATGTTCCTTTGCACATGAATACACCACATTTCAATTTAGCGACATACAAAAGGCTTGAGAACTAAATATAACCTATTCTCATTTGATAACCCTCGGCCAGAATTTGGCACCACTAAAGACCTGGATGATGAAGCTGAGTTTTGATTGCTGTGAGCAGAAGATGGTATATTTTGTGTTCCAATGCTATTTACAGATGCAACTGGAACTGACGGATTACTTTCAGTTGCTGCAACCGTCTCAGTTTCTTCTCCAACAGAACCAGCAGAAGATCCAGGAGGATGACCTGAGAATACCACATAATGTGGACGGGCATGAGCAGAAGAGCGACTCCTTGAGCCCTCCCTCCGAGAGATTCGGGGAGTTCTCCCCATTGCAGCAGCCGCTGCCAAATGTTGGATAATCCGCTCCTGAAGTTCAGCATCATTTATTCCCGCTGGTATCTGCATTTGGTGAGAGGAGTCAAGAAACACCAACAGAACATCAATTGTGGTACCATAGATGACAGTACTCAAAAGTTAACTTGAAATATAAATAACAGACATGCTGCAATTCAAAATCTCCAAGAGTAGGATGACGAAATATTGCTGCATTCCTTGGTGGAGTGAACCTGAAACTTTTTTCACGTTCTACAGCCTCGAGCAATTCTTGACTGCCACAATAATAAAACACTAAAATTCAACCAGATGCAAGAAACAAAAGAAATGAGCAACAAAATTGAACATAGACCAAATAGAAAGGAACCTCAGAGACATACCTTGCAGGATCTTTCAGACTAATACTTTGCCAGCACATTGGACAATTAGAGCTTCTTTGGCACCTACCCCATGCATAAAACGATAAGTGTGTTTTCATATCTCCCTCAAACACTACTATGTTACATTTTTTCGGTGAGTGTCTCTAACTATTGGGCTCACCATGCAATGCTTCAGATTATAAGACATAGTCAACAAACACATTCTAATCTCACATGAATCAGATCCATCAAATTGCAAGTATGTAATAGTATTTCAACTATTCTATTGTAATATACGGGAAGTAAAAGAGAAACAGAAAGATTCTGAATCAAATAGAACACAAAAAAATTGTAGATGACTATCAATTAATTGTTGCCTTGCTAGTAATGGAAGTTTCACAATAGAATCTGAGAAATATATAGCAAATTCAGTACAAAGCCAGTTTGTTGTCCATGTATCATCAGAGCTGATGGGTTTCAGATACAACTAGTTTGTCACCTACGTGATAGAAAGCACGTAATAATAATTTGTTATTTATAAAAATTTTATATGATAAAACATTAATTGTATAAAAACATTTCATTACAAACATGTTAAATTATAGATTAGTTACATTTAAGGTAAATATTTTTGGAGGGAAGCTTGAGGATATTCGTTAAATATATAGATAGACTAAGACAACACTTGCAAAAGTGTAACATATTATATATTTTTCAGTAATTGAGGCATAATTAGTTGGCAGGTAGTGACCTCACACTGACACAGTTAAGAGCTAGCAAAATCAATCCAGTGATCCAAGCCATCATTTAACAACTATCTGGTTTTCAGTTAACCCATAATGGAGGTTGGTGAATGGCAAAATCAACCATACAAATAAATCAACAGCACAACCAACCCAAAAGTGAAGGTTGGAAGAATGATAAACATCAGGTTGAAGGTGTGATATATACTTCATAACCAAGATTGATAAAAACTTGGTCCAAGCTCCACTACTTATGGAAACCTAACAATCTTCTACAGGATCTCTCTCCAAAAATTCAAGGCATACTTTTCACACCTGCCAACTACATTCTCGAGTTACTAGATCCAAAAACACAAAACTATCAAACTCTTTTCCCGTACACAGTCTATCCTGAAACAAGCTCTACCATAGCAACTTGCCAAGCAAAATTACGATGATTTGGTACATATGAGAATCATGAGATAGTTTTTTGTTTGTACACGCTATATTGGAAAGGAATAATGACCTAAACTAGATCAAGAAGTAGCAAATAAATCTAGGTTAACTAGAACACGAAACAGTGAATGAATCTTTGTCAAACCTATGATTAGTACAAAGCATGAGCAGCAGCATATAAATAGCAGAAAAACTAGGATCCAAGAATCCAAATACACAGACGCATACCATTCAAGAATGCATTGAAGGTGGAACTCATGCTTGCAACTTGTCACCTACATGACATGAATGATAATTCATAAACTCACTGATTGCAAATGAAAACACAAAATACTTATCAATAATGAATATGCGAATTGGAGTCTTATATTCACAGTTTACCGTCATAGGATCGCTATCAGTAAAACCCTCAAGACATATGCTACATGCATCATCACAAGACTCCTGTATCCCTCCCTCTACAAAAGCCGCAGCTGATGTCATATGAGTCTCTG
>AYJT01054855.1:0-29686 GCA_001278415.1 Ocimum tenuiflorum | reverse complement strand
TTTTTTTTTGAATGATGAGATGGAAAATGATTTATAGTCTGTATTTACCTTTTTGTTTGAATAATTTAGCATAGAATTTTGTCTCACCAGCATTTAGCTGATTTTTCTTACCTCACGACATTATTTCTTTGATTGGAATATACGAATAAAAGCCTCGGTTCAAACTGTATGTATCTCTCTACTATCTCCAAAAAAACGGAAAGAAATGGCGGTCCACAAATGCGGCTGTGGTAATTGAGTATGAGGTCTAGCAATCTTATCGAAAAATATTTTCTTTTCTGCAACGTTTTTAATTTGTAGACGCTGTAATCTTAAAATACTCTACTCATTGTTAGCATTTTATCACTAGAATGCTATAGAACTAGAACGTGTAGACTCTACAGCTAGAAATATCCCTCTGAACTGGGTGGGTTCATGCATGAAATTGGAAATAAAAATACAATTATATTAATATCCGACTGCCCCTTATGAATATGGTTCGATTTCGACATACGAATAATGTCCCCACAAACTAAAGCAATGTGTGATGAAGTATGGAATCAGCATGGATTGAATGCCATAATAATAAAAACAAAAAATGTGAAACATTATGAATTCATCTCATCAGATTGCAGAATATTATTACATGTTAGCTTTGTCTTCATTTTCCAATAGCATCCAAAGATACATTGTCATCTGATTTCTCCCACAATATAAAATAATGTGTAACATATCCATTCCAACATCTTCTTTCAAATATATCTACATTTGCAAGTGCCACATAACCCAGACTACAACGCCATTAACGGAGAGTTCATTTCGACACCATGACCATGACAACCCTAAAGCCTGAACAAGAAAACAGTGTCAACCTTCTGCAAAAACAAAATGAAAAATAAACTGCTTATGCTACCTTTACATGAAATATATGGCTATTATACTATAAGATTCTTTGCTCCATAAAAGAAACCATAGATTTTTTTTTCACCAAATATTTACCAGATAAAAGAGGAATACCAAAGATTCAACATGATTAGACATCAAATGAAATATTGAACCACGTTCCACTAGAGAAACACAGAAGGTGCATCGCTTTGCCATTCACAGGAACTTGAGCATTTGCAATTACAATTGGCCAACTTTTGTGAAAAAAAAAATAAAAAACAAAGAGAGAGAGAGAAACCTTAAGAAGCCTCAGTCGAAACCAATCAACAAAAAATCGAGAGATGACCATTGCAATAATGAACAATTTGATTCATGCATCCGCTTGCTGTTTCTGTAGCTTGCGGGGAAGCAAAACTGGATAACATAAATAAGTTTAATTTAGAAACTGCAAGATATTTGTGCAGAGTAAGTTATCGATATTGAAAACCTACTTGCATCCATACTGCAAAACCTGTCCGGTGGGAAAATCACATCTGGGTCTAATTTTTGCTGCAAGGGTAGAAGCAGAGCGATGGAGCTTTTACTGCAAAAAATAACAAATAGATGAACAAGCGACTTAAGACTGAAAAGACTGGAAGGAGTTTCTGACTGAGAAAGAAAACATCTAGGGACATGAATACTCAAGCTGGATTACACCTGAGCCAAGAATTTATCCCCTCAACACATTAAGCAAGTCACTTAATATAACAAGTGTGAAGCAAATAATATATGGAAGGACAAGTCAGCATAACAAACCAAGAGCTATACTACATTGCATTTTCCTTTCAGGACAACAAAAGTCATTATTTACCACCTTCTTCAAGAAAGTCAAGCAAAGAAAGAGAGATCAAATTAAGTAAATCTTAAGTTACATTCACTAGAATGCTATGGAAACACCCTCTTAATTGATACTTCGGGACTGCCACTTTTACAGTTTTTGGTCATTTGAATCCAAGGCAAAGAGATACAGAAATTTAGGTTCAGAAGTACAGGGCAGCATCTAGTATAGGCCAGAAATTAGAATGCAGGTTCTAAATATACCATAAGAATCATGAACCTAATTCTGCACTGTCATAAGTCTCAACTAGGTAAGGAATCAAGGTTGATAATAATGCTGAAATTAAATCATCATACTTTACACATTTTTGTTCCTTTAATATGATATTGGGAAATAAATTATTCTTTTCATGATATTGGTTGTTCAATCCTAACTTTCCTTTTCATCCTCAGAAAACAAGCATGACTTTTCATGCCTCCTCAAGGTACACAATTATATTCATAGGAATTCAACAATACCTGGCCCATGATGGAACATATTTCTTGGTAGGCAACTCATCATCTTCTTCTTCATCTTCTGAGCATTGATATGGAGAGATCTCATATGATCTTTCTTTACTGTTCTGAACTATTAAGTCCTCCTTTCTGGGTGACTTATCGACTGCATCCATCACCTATGAGAATATGATGTGTAAACGTAAGCCCTCAAAGGTAAGCACAAAACTTCATACCACTATATTGACCTTTGATCACTGACTTCCATATTTAAGATGAAACTGACACTAGATGGAATTTGATTAACCCATCTGACTGTTTTATTACTTAAACTAATGCAGAAGACACAACATCCAACTGAGTATGCCATCACAAATTCTCCTACCTCTCCAGCTTCACATGATAGACCAGAAGCACCACATTCATAATTCACAACTTCGTCGACTGCCAAATTATTCTCTGTCTTTTGCAAGGTTACGCTTTCTCCTTTAGTGGTTTCCCTGCTTTGCTGCCGTTTAGATTCATTGTTGAATTCCTTCTTGCTCTTCATTTGGGCATCCTATGATAATATTGAAACAAGTCAGATTGCCTTACCCTGGAAAAGTGATAGTTAAGCTTGTGATGCATTGAAAAGTACAACCTTGGTTCGTTGATTTTCTTTTTCAGGTCTCTCTGCACGCTTCTTTTCTTCTTGTTCCTTTTGCCGCTGCCTAGCTTCAACTCGCATTCTTTTCTTCTCCTTCTCCTTCAATTCTTCCTCTCTCAGCCTTTTCTTTGCAATAATATCTGCATCCTTTTTCTTTCGCTCCTCTTCTTTCCTTTTTTCCTCCATCTTTGCTCGTTCAATTTTCATTGCTTCCTTCCTCATCTTACGTTCATTTTCTTTTCTCTCTTGTAAACGTTTTGCAGCTTCTGCATCCTCCAGAGCCTTCACCTTGACATCTCTTTTTCCTACAAGACACAGAGTTCCACACATGATTATAAAGAATATTTGAACAAAGGATAGTTAAGTTCATCTTCTGCCACATCCACAACAATTTGCAACATTCTCTGCAAAAGTCAAAATTCTAGAGCATTAACGGCTTTACCATAGATATCTACAGCTTATGATATGGCTCCTAAGAATATACGATTTAGAAGATTTTATGTGTTGAACTTCTTTGTAAAGAAAGCCAGATAAATACAAATGCAAGATGCGTCCTTGTCTGTTGGCAATAGAATCGATTCGAAGGTTATCCAAATGAGACTAAAGAGACTGTAACTTCTACATCTTAGCTTTGTTTTTCTTTATCCTGCAATGAGAAATGATATATTTAAGGAGAGTAAATACCAAAATTGATTCACTGAGAAATAGTTCAAGGTCAGCAAACTTAAAAATGAATGGTGATTTATGCTGAAGAAGATAATATAATTACATAAAAGTACTAGTATGCTGCAGAATCTTCTGAAACTGGACAAAAGAACGAAAAACCACCACCCATAAAAGCAAAAAGACAGCTACCTGGACAGTCTGCAGCTGCTTGTTTTTGTTGTACCAGCGGTATGAAGGAACTTACATTTGAGACAATATTATTCCTTCTAGACTCTTTGAAAGAAAGTTTTTTATCCTGCTCTCTCAAGCTGGGTGTATTTGACACAATTGTCCTGCTGATTTTGTTTCTCGTTGACTTTCTGCTGCTGTTGTTGACTGATTGTTTGACCTTCTTTATTGCATTAGGACCAATAGATGAAAGTTGGTGTTTCCTGCCATCAACAGCGCCAATAGATGAAGTCTGCTTTACCCTGATCTCACTCTGTTTCCTACTCTGATACTTTGGACTCAACAGTGGCTTTTGTTGTGTCCCTGAGACACGAAGTTTTGAGGTCAGAAAATCCACGGAATCTGCTTTCAGAATCACCTCCCATGCGGAACTTTTACACATATTTGTCAAATCTTCAAGCGGTAGCCTTTTATTACTGTGGTTTGCCAGCGGTGAATAGGTTTCATCTTGTGCATCACCTGCATTCTCTTCCACAATTTTATTATCTTCACTACTGCTGGGATCTTCCTCTATTGGGAAGCAAGCAAGTTCTGGATTTGAACTCGAACATTTTACTGAACTCCCAGTATGTGATGAGAGTCGGTCCCAGAGCTTCCCAACGGGAGATGACAGTTGGTTTCTAGAACTCCAACCATATCTTTCACCAGAATATTTAATTCCATCTAGGGCATCCTTGTAATCATCTGAAGAACTGCTACAAGATTGAAAATGTGTCCCGACATCAGGATTTAACTGATAAATGTTTCCAAATTCCATCTGATCAAGATGACCTTCATCAGGTACTGATTTACATAAATTCCAGGTCTCTTGGAACTTGAAAGCAGATGCTAAATGGGACGAGGGACTATCCAAGCTGGCAGATTTGCAAATTTCGACTAGAACGCTAGCACGTTCAAGAGTTGTCTTAGAAAGTTCTATTTTGCCAAAGTCAAACCCATCCGCTGCAAAATCCAGTTCAGCAGTGTCTGTTGGTGTGCTTATATTAAAACCCTCAAATATAGGCCTAGATTGATCGACATCAGTAAGTTGCAGATCATCATTGCTTGAGGAAATAACAGAATGACGTACATGTAACCCATCCTCAAATACAAGGATAGATTGATCAACATCAGTATGTTGCAGATCCTCATTGCTTGAGGAAAGAGCTGAATGATGTACATGTAAACCATCCTCCCACTTGGGAAATTGCTGTGTTTCTTTATGCAATGTACTGTTGAGGTCCAAATTTTCAGAACTTAGATCATTAGAGGCATTCTCCAGATTACGCAAGTATTGTCTGCATTGTTTATCCGCAGATGTTCTTGTGTCAAGATAGTCACCTCTTGGCGGTGAAGTTCTTGTTCCCTCAATAAAGCATCTTTCTGCATTATTTGATTCCTTCATGACCAAGCTTGAGATGGTGCCAACTAACTGATTGTTGTTGGTAACACGTGACGTACTTTTAGGTTCGTTCATTTTAATATAAGAAGATCCAACCTGCATAAACTTAACATAGCCCCATCAGGAAATGGAAAAGCTGATCCCAACACAAAACAGTAAAAACTAAGTCTATCTGTAAAGCTGGAAAGGTTCTTCAATTTACATAAAACAACCTACATATACATCAATCTGGTCAATCCATGACGAACTCTAAATATAAAAATCAATCTATGAGACAAAAACATGCAAAGAAACAGCATTTGCATCCAAACAGGCAATACCTATAATGGATAGTTTTACTTATATTACATGTTTTGGGATGAAGAGACGGTTACCCGCGCACTCATATGCACGTGTATAGGAATATAAGAAAAAATGGATTTCATAAATCATAATCATCTTATCATGTATCTTTAAGGTCGTGTAACATTATCTATACCAGATACTTTCACTATCAATATATTAAAGTTGAGCAAATTAAGTAGCCAAGGTACATTTACATAATCTCAGATTTAATTACATCTTCTTTTGAGGATCTTAAAAGGCAGCAAGATTCTTTTCGGTAAAAACCATGAAACAATCCCCCCCACCAAAAAAAATCCCTCAAAACTTATTAACACATGGCATTTACAAGTTTAAGCCAAATTTCAAACACCAACTTAAAAGCCATTAAACTAACGAGTATCTAGAAAATAGGGCATAAAAACAGTGAGCTGGAAATGCATGAACATGTTCTGGTTTCAGACATTCAAGAAGTATATTCTCTTAAGAAATTACATGGAAAATTTACAGGCAATCAGTTTTTTATACAATCTATCCTATAACTTGGAATATTCCATTGATGTCAAGAAAAGAAGTCGTGCATACCTCTCCATGTTAAAATAACACAAATCTATACTATAACTTCAAATATCCCGTTGAATTTAAGACAAGAACAAGAGTATACCTCTCCATGTTTAGATAATATAGCAGATTGAATTCCTTCCATCCGAGCTGTGTTAGCCACGGAGCAGAACCCATCATCCATGCCAATATTTACATGTTCCATGTGACTGGTGTCAAGATCAACTTCCATGGTTTTCTGAAACATATTACCAGGATCTCTTTGAAAGCTGTGAGACTTATTCACCCGAAAGCCAGCTGAGATTGTATAGCTATTGGCTTGCTGGAGTTCAATTCTCCTCCTTTTTGCCTGAGGCCATGAGTCAGTCCTCGTACGTGTGAATATTCTGGTGAGTGACGAGATATCACCTTGTGACCTGACTGTACTAGGCCTTGCCAAGGACTTATTCCCAATGGATGGATCTCCATGTTCGCTCAAAACTTCACTTTCAGGCCAAGATAATATTCGTGATTGCTGAGCAGTACATTTCTTTGTTTCATTAATTGCATTTTGATTTTTCGCTGATTTCTTAATTGAGCAACCATGGGACTGCTCTACTTGGTCTTCAGCTGAACATGACTGCCTTGAATTCCTTCTTTCTGGAAAAATTGAGACCAATTGACCCTTATCTCTACCTTCATCGCCGCAATCCCCCTGTCAAACCAGGCAGAATAGAAACTGAGAAAAAATGAATCCCAAAGATGGAAAAGCTTTTCTATTAACAGATCTAAACTGAATATTGTCCTGACAGGCTGTGCATCTCTATGCACAAGATATATATAGTAGTAATATACGTCAATGAAGAAAGACTGGAGTTGTGTGTGCTAGACTGCTAGCGAATTGCAGTAGACTAACATAGTGATCATTCGATAAAGTTCTGCAAACAGTTTGTTTATCAGACAAGTATGGATTCTAGACTGGTTCCAGGTGATAAAAAGAATGAATTATTTTTCATTGTAGTGCAGTCACTCAAAGCCTACAGTAAAAATACAAGAAGGCAATTAAGAGCCAGAGAGGAAAATATTGGACATGGAATTCATTTCAAATTAAAGCAGTGCTTTAGCTATCCAAATATTTTAGTCTCCTTCACTATCCAAATGAAGTGTATAACTCTCCCTCTTCAGTACTCGAGGTAACAGTCAAAACTAGTAGTAAGGTGGAAGAAACAGTTGACATTAATAAAACAAAGTTGCACCGCACTGTTGTCTGGTAATTACTACACTCATGGTGTCACTTCCTACTAGGAGCTCAAAAACTTTTGGAAAGGAACACAGGATATTGAATGTCAGATTTTGAAAACCAACACTGCTGCCAAAATAGGAGCTGCGTGATTGCAATAATTGACAATAGGGGAGCACCTTCAGTGGTCTTGGGAAAAAAACTGAATATTTATGCATAAACTTCCAATAAGAAAATGCACAGTAAAAGTGGATAAAGATTAGACAACCAGATCCTATAGAGAAGTATATGGATAAGAAAATACCTGCTCCATGCAGTGCACTGGGGAGGACTCAGATCTGTGCTTAACATGTACCTTCACTGGAAGACTTTGAACACTGGTTATGTCAACCATTTTAGATAGCAGATTGTCTGCCTCATCCTGAACTTCAGAACTTCGGCAATTCAGCTCAGCGTCAGAACAACTATCTTTCGAATCAGTTAATGCCGCACTGCCTACAACGGGTCCAAATTTCTCAGCATGAGTGTCAGGACTCTCCTGAAAAACAGGCTCAGAAGAATCCCTAGGGACTTTGTCTTCTTCCGTTGAGACATCTGACATCCAGAATAACTGCTTAGTTGAAGATGGCTGATTATCTCCAGTACAGAGCCCTTTAACTGGTGATACATCAGAAGCACCCAAGGAACAGCTCATTTTTTGAGGCAAGTTAACAAGACTTCTATTTCCATCTGTAGAAGTGGAGGATATCAAGTTGTATCCTTCAGTTTCTATAAACTCTAATTGCTTTAGTTCCACAGGCACAGAAAAATCTGAGGGGGTTGATGCAATTTCAGACTCCAACACTCTTGTCTCCCCAGAATAATTAGATCTAGAAAGACAAGACTGATCAACATGATCAAGTAAAATTAGCTCACTGGCCACAACAAGCTTTCCATTTTTGTCATCATGAAGCATATCAGGGCTTCCAGGACAGGGAGGTGCATATTGACCACATGAAGTGGTCTGCAGTTCTACGGCAGACTTCTCTTCACAGTCTGAGATGGATTTTGTTCCCTCAAGACTAGGTATTTCATCAGTTACAGGATGATATGTTTCATTGTCATAAGAACGAGTTTGTGACCTTGTTCGTCTATGGAACTCTCCATCAGATGATTTAACTAACCCCAATAGCCCTTCTGAATGATTAACTTGTCTTGCTGATCTTGCATTTGATAGACCAACAATAGCTTCATGAGCCTTAGCAGACAAAGAAGGTTCTTCCAGATTAGAAAACTCATTTATATTAGCATCGTGCTGAATAGAACTCAAAGACAGAAAAGTGTCCATTTCATTGTGTCTTACAAAATCTTCTAAGACTGATTCTCGGGCTTCAGGGCCTTCCTGAAGCATACCATGGGTTCCAAAACAGGAGGGTACAGATTGAGCAATTGAAGTGGTTTGCAGTTCTTCAGCGGATGTTTCTTCACAATCTAAGATGACTTTTCCACCCTCAAGATTGGGATGTTCATTATCAGGCGAGGGATGATACTTTTCTTTGTCATAAAAATGAGTTTTTGACCTTGTCAGTCTACGAAACAATCCAACAGATGGTTTGTCCATCCCTGATCGCTCTTCCAAATCATCAACTTGTTTTTCTGATCCCGCACTTGATAGAGCAGAAATGCCTCCATGAACCTTGGCAAATACAGAAGATACTTCCATGTTAGAAATCTCATCTGTGGAAGCATTGTGTTGAATAGAACCTGATGATGGAGAAGTATCCTTTTCTTTGTGTCTTCCAAAATCCTCTATGATTAATTCTCGGGTGTCACAGCCTTCATTGCGATCAGTAGAATGGTTAACATTCACTAGAGATACATCAACATAATCTTGGGGTTGATCCCCAGAATCCATCATAGTAATTTCCTTTCCCTGATAATCATCAGAAGACCTATCAGATTTCATAAAGTCACAGCCACAACTTTGCCTTTGGCTAGACACTGAAGACCTAATACTTCCACCAGTGTAAACATTTGGGTCCTTATCTTTACAGAGAAAGTCTGCATCTTCTCCTCTCTCGTCTTGAAAGCTTTGACAACAAACAGTAGATGGTCCAGCTGATTTTGGAGATTTTTTATGAAGATTGTCAGAATGCTCAGAACCAAGGATAGGCATGGATTCTGTTCTCTTAACTTTAGCATCTTGAGAGGAGGCATTTTCTTTGTAGCTTTCTGATGCGCAACCTAATGGAGAAGAACCTTTAACAGAAACTGGGAGTTCCACATAACTTCCAGATCCAGTTATTCTTTTGGTTTGTGTATTTACTACCATTTCTCTACTTAAGTAGTGAGCCTCAACCACATTCGTGTCCTCACAACTTTGGCTACCAATTACACATGGTTCTGCCGATTGGGATAGCTCATCATTTTGGCCTGGCTGGTTGGTAATAGACAGCGAAAACTTAATCTGGTTAGAAACAACATCACTGATGATCTCATGTCTTATACCACTCTTTGCTAGTGCTTTTGCACTATTGCGTAGCTCAAGAGCTTTTTGCCTGGACTTCGACCTCTGGATTCTAGCTAGGGACTGATCTGATGCAGTGTACATATTCAAGGTCCTGCCACCTGTCTGATCCTTGGGTGATGCAACACTAGCATCGAACTCAGGTTTCCGGTTGAGCACACATTCAACATGATCCTGACCACTAAACCCAGGAGCTTTAAGATAACCTTTTATATTGAGATCTTTATTGAAAGCTGAATTTTCCACATAAGTTCCATCACTAAATTCTTCATCATCTCCATTAATGACTAAGTTGGTGTACCCTGGGTAGGATGCAACAGAGCCACAAACTGATGGCCGTGGATACGGACGTAGAATTTTAGATATGAGATCTTCTTTGCTTGGCTCTGAAATGACAACATTATAACAAATAAACGATCAGTCAAAAGAGGAAAAAAGAAACTATGATGTAAATTACTTAGAGAAACTGCAAAAACATAATTTTCCTAATTCACCAAACCTAGAACAACACGCAACATGACAAAACAATTAACAGCTGCAACAATGGCAAACTGAAAAGATCATGCTTCACAATAATTTAGGCCCCAGAAACCTTCATTTTTACCAGCTAGCGCCAATCACTTGAAAAAAACATCAGTAGCATCAAACGTAAAAAGAAATTCGCTTTATACAGACTCGCAAGTTCTTCTGACCTAAAAACAAACTAGCAATTGAGAGCTCCCACAGATCGAACCAAGGAGTAGACTGACTTTTCAAGGCTCAAACCATGATATTACTGGATTTTACACGCAATTCCTAGTTATAAATTGAATTAAACCCTTGAACAGAAAATGTGCGAAAGTCTTTCCGAGAGTACCTTTCGAGCCAGAGGTGTTTGGATCCAAAAGCCACGACGGAGGGGTAATTCCGTCAATAATAAATTCGCAAGCAAGGTGCTGGCTGTATGATTCCGTCTGTTGCTTCACCAGATCGATTATTGAATGCTTCCGTTCCCAGAATTGAACCAGCAGCTTCTCCACCGTCGTCATCTCTAACCACCGCCACGATGCTTGTTTACATATATGATTCAGAGATGATGATTCAAACCTGAATCATAATGGTTCCGCCTAGATATGAGTTTCAGGTGCGGATTTTGTGTGTGTGTGTGTGTGTGTGGCAATTGAAGGGACGGTGGGATCACATTACAGTAGAGCGCGGAAGGGGCATTTCAAAATTTTTGGGGTTGAAGTGGTGTTAACGTTCAAATTAAATTAGATCTAACTGATGCGGGTCGGATCTTATCATGGACCGACAACCTTTTTCTGTGCGGGCTACTCTCCCTCCTTGGTTTTCTTTCTTTCTTCTTTGTTGTTTGGTTTTAATTTCCTCCAATTTTTATTTCTATAATAATTAAAAAAAATCTAAGAAATTGAAAATAAATCCTTGAATATAACTATAACTACTGTTGCATTAAAAATAAATCCTATAACTGAAAATCAAACCTTAAAATCATTCAGTATCATTTTCGTTGGGGAGAAAATTCCCCCGTGTAAATAATGACCTCACTTATTTCTACTCTTTTTTAAAAACTACTTATTTCTACTTCTAATACTTGCTAGTATCTTACCCGTGCGTTGCACGAAATTATATTGTTCATTTTAATTACTAATATCATATGTACATTATACACAATAATATAAGAAGTTTACATTATACACTTCGAATGATTTTTAAAAATAGCATTCCTCTAAAAAAAAATAACATATTAAGAACATTTCAACATGCTGCTTGAAACATTGACTGGTCGAGATTGAAAATACAACATATAACCGATCATGACTAAAAAGGAAATCTTCAAGATTTTAATTATATACAAATTATTAGAAAAAAATGTGTGTTTAGCTCGAGAAAATTTCGGTTTTCGAAGTAAAGCCACAAATGAGCATGTATGTAAGAATAAGGCGCGTGAAATCATGATTGAAAAAAAATTCAATGCTTTCGAAGAATGAAGCAACTGGGGCTAGCAATTCAAATTTAATTTTGCAGGAATTTGAATATAATTTGTTGGCGATTAAAAAGGTAGTAGAACAATATGCATTTAGTATGGCTCTTTGTTATTTTTGGCGGGCAAATATAAGTGGTGGCTAGAATTATTTTAGTATAACAGATAATTTTCGTTTTACATTATTTTTTAATAATTAAAATTTTTGCGGTAGAAAAACTTAAAGAACATATTTATCTAATGTATCTATTATAATAAAACAATACAGACATCAACAGTTATTTCATGCCCAAAGATTTCCACGCCACTTCATGAACCACGTACGCACATCCATCATCAGTTATTTCTCGCTTTTGTCCATTATTTTCAACTTTGCTATCAACCAACAGGAGCCCAACGACAGCGGTGCCAGGCCGGTGTTCGAGCCGCAACAAAGCGCGACTATGTAGGCTTTGGGGCGTTCCGCAAAAGCCCAGACTGGAGTTATGCTGAGCAACTTGGCGTCGTTCCTCCCGTGTACATCTGCAGACTCCTTGCTTCTGAGGTAATTTTCGATTTCTAAGAAATTTTTTTTTTGCTCCAATATCGATTCTCATGTTTTTCAAATCTACGATTTTTTAATTTTGAATTACATCCTTATGGTGAATTGACATTCTTATAGTTAGTTTCACATTTTTGTTTTGGACTAAGTTGCTGCAAGAAACGGTGATAATTTATCTTCTAAGAGCGGGGAAGCAAAAAAAACTAGCAAATGAAAGAAAGAGTGTAGTGGTTGTTGTGATCAGAACAATTAGTAGGATTGGATTTAGAATAGGAAACTTAAATAGGATGTAAATGGTGATAATTCATGGCAAAAATGGAATATGATTCTGTATGAGTTAATCTTAAATGTTTGGTTTAGAAGCTCCATTGCCCATTTATTTTTTATTTTTTATTTTTTCTTTTTGTTAATTTCTATCCTTGTGTTTCAATAGAATTCACTTTGGGAGTAATGGCAATAAGACTATAGCAATTGCCAAGCCAACACAATGTGTAACCAAACATGAAACAACCTACTGCAAGCAGTTAATTTAGCATAAGAAACAGTATGTAAAAGAGCAACCATGGAATTATGTTGTGTTTCCAGGTAATTTTTGTCTTCTTTGCTCTATTTTCTTTTCACTTTATCATGTAAGGGGATTATTATAGGTATCTTGCTGAATTGAGGACGAGCAATGATAGGAAAGATGTTGTCGACGAGCCACTTAAAGCGTATGAGGTATAATTCAGTTGTCTGTCTCTAAAGCATCAATTCATGAATAAGTATTCCCCCACCCAATGAAAATCTTAGAATTTTGTAATTGTTCTAACTGGTGTATCAATCTTAGATTTCAAAGTGCATTGGATAATATGGTTTTATGAAATATTACAACCGGAACGATGGAAGTGTTGGTTGTAATGTTAATATTTTTGCGATATTCTTAAAAGCCTTACATCTCTTACTGATTTATTTTATGCTAATCGATTTTCTGTTAAGTTTTTTACTAGTAGCATCAGTTAAAATTTCAGTTATAAATATTTTAAACTTTTCTTTTTTTTGGAATCTATTCCTCCTCCTGAAAACAAAGGAGTGCAAAGTTTCACTTGCTTCTAATGACTAAGTATTTGTCCTAATGGAATACGTGTTTAATTCTGGAGGCATAGATCTTAAACGGCTATGAAGATCTTCTATATTGCAAATTTCCAATAAATGATGAAAAACAACTGTTCTTTATTCATTTTCTTAATCTACAAGAGCCAAAGATTTGTCTACATGGAAGATCAAACAGGCTTATCTTCGGAATATAGGTTGTCTCATTCTGATTCTGATTCTGTTTCTTTATATAGCTGAATCAGCCCTACAGTTTATCATTTTTGATAATTTATTATCATATGCATTATAATTGTAAGTTATGGGGCTAGCCGATGAACGATAAGCACAAAAAAGTACAATTTTTAATGAGATTTAAACTTTTTGCACAATATTAAGCCTCCCTATCAAGTATGTTGCAGTAGATATAGCAATATTAAGAGACTTGTCTTTTTCAGATGAAAGCAGGATCACGATTTTGCAGCAAAAATTCAGAAAAATGAAAAATAATTATGTGTAAAGGTCATTCTTTTGTTTATTTTAGTTGGATTTGAGTAAGTCTTTGAATTATATCAACACATCCCCTATAATGATTGCTTTAATAGTATGAAATCATCATGTTGACTACTCATTTTCAGAGGAAAGCAAAATGGTTTTGGTACCAAAGAAAGACATGAAAGAAATTACATATGTAGATTGAAGGTATATTTGTGTGTATAGTAAATTAAGTTACATGTATGTATTTGTGTGTGATGACAAATATAAGAATATATTTTTCTTTCCCATATAAAAAATAATACACACATATATAAAATACAAATATATTAGTAAATAAAATAAATTAAAAAATATAGATAGTAAATAGATTAGTAAATAAAATATATTATGATAATAATAATAGTAGTTATATGATGGATTTGTAAATATAATAATAAAAAATAATGATAGTGATGTTACTGTAAATTTTGGCGGGAATACTGTGCAATCATTTTGCTATTATATATATATATATATATATTAGTAATTAAATGAGAACTATTTTCTATGTGAGAACATGAGAACTCTCATTATTATGTTTTGTATAACACATTGTCATGCATTACATTGATCATTGCTGTGCCCTCCAAATAATGATTAATTTATTATATAATAATGTCTAGTACTAATAATGATTGATGTATTACATAACAATGTTAAATATAAAGCACAACAATTATTATTTTTTAGTTCTAATAAATTAAATAGTTCTCACCAAAATGCATTCCTATATATATATAGAGAGAGAGATGAGGGTAGGAATGTAAACAAAGAGAACGTAACTTTATTTAAATTATTTATTTAAAAAAACTTTATTTAAATTATTGTTAATTATAAATTGTCAAATTTATATAAATTAAATATTTTGATTTATTTAGCTGACTGAGAATGATGAGAGGTTATTTATTATAATATGATTTTGCTTAAATTATTTAATAGCTATATATCATTTTAATAATTTAAGATTAAAATTAAATGTATTTAATTAATAAAGAAAAGTAGGTGATTAGAATGGGAGCCGATGGAAGTGCGAGAACTATTTATTAATTATAAATTATTAAAACAAAGTAAATTAAATCAAAACATTTTAATTTATATACATGATCGAGAAAAGGCCACGTGGAATCCAAACAGAAATGACAATTTTTGATAATAACACCACAGGAAAGTAGTATAATTAGATTTAATGACAAAATGAATTTTATTTGATATTTTTTAATAATTATAATTTTTTAAAATAATGAATATCGAGCTATAACATTTTCTATGAGCATTATATTTTTCTTTTTTATCGATGAATGCATTATAATTTGTTATATGTTATTTTTAATTGTATGAATATGTAATATGTTAGGAGCAATTCAATATTCAGAATAATTGAAAAGATATAATTAAATGTCATGTCACATTATTTTGTCATTTTTCGGTGTTTGAAAAATTTGAAGAAGGTTGATGATGAGATATCATGTACAAGGCACGATGTAACGAATTTAAGCGGAATTATAAGATAAATTTATTATTTCAATGACACAGATGGTGTTAGTTTCAAGCCGTTATTTCGAATAGATAAAATGTTCGATCAATAAGGATGTCCACATCATATTTAAACTTTAAATTTGAAGTAAATACAGATAAATAATTAACATAAATTTAATTAATTTATGTTTTTGTTATACATGCATATAAAATAGCAATTTAAGAGTTTCTCTAATTTTTTTTTACATTTTTTTTTCTAAAAAAACATAGGGTTTGTATGTGAGAAGGACACAATCGTTGATGAATAACAACTTATGTTAAACATTTAAGAAAATGTTGGAATATATGATCAAAAGTTCGATGCGATTGTCATAAGATATTGATCTAAATGTTATATTGCACTCTGCTGAAAAGAAAAAAGTATCGAACGAATACAGGTGCGGGCACACACATATAATTTAATATATATTTTATAATAATTTAAAATTTTCAATACATTTTTGAAATACTTAAATGATTCTCGTACTGTAAAGGACAAAAAATTTGATTTGTCCACATTTAGAATTTAAACATTAGTTTTGTCAGGAATTTGAATATTTTGATGATGTCAGAAATCATGTCATTAGATTAGAACGATCTTAGAATGTAATGATGTATAGGATTAAATTGTAATAGCTTAAGTTCGCGGAGAGCTAAAGTTGGAAGATTCAATACTTAAAATTTTAAAAAGATCAAGTTCAACTGGACCACAACTATACCAACCCAGTTGTGAGGGTTCATGGCTAATCCCCTCAGCCGTGATAATTAAAGACTACAATTGTTCCATCAGTTGAAAGACAAACCAGCTGCAGTTCAAAACTGATAGCTGAACAAAACGACAAGTTGACTCCTGAGCTAACTTCCAAAAAGAGAGTTGACATCCGAAGAATCTCTCAAGATCAAGTCAGAAATCAAACCCAGTTTTTCCCCCAGACAACTGAGACAAAAGAAGAATGTTCAGAACTAACTTTTGGAATGTTCCTGAAAAGGCTTTCTGACAGCAGTTATTATCCAACGGACAATAGCCGAAAGCTGACGGATCGGTGGGTAAAAGAACTGGAAAAGCCTGCTGGAAGTACAACAAAGACCTATTCTCTGACGACGGATTTAACTAGTCGTCCCATGCCTTCCAACAGCTACTATTCAAATAAGAAGAATATGAATAGAGGAGTCAAAGGAAGAGAGAAGATGACTGAACTGTTGAAACTGCAAGTGTTCAAACTCATACAATCACAACAATCTACTCTCTCTCTCTCTCTAGAGCTTTCAAGCTTTCCAAGTTCTAAACTTGAGACTCACCTGAGAACCTGCAACTGTTCTCAGCTAAGGTTTCCGAGACCCTTTCTACACATTCTCATATGAGAAAGGAAATCAATCATCTCATCCCATGTTCCTGAAGAGAGCATAGATCTTCACCCCGCAGATCTAAGAAGCCAAGGAGTGGATTTGGTAAAGCTTCGAAGAACTGCAGTGCCTGAGATTGGAAGTGGTAATAGCTTCCCGTTGGAGAGATAGTTCGTTTGTAAACCGTGTTAACTCACCGTGTACTAACAACTATAGTGAATTCCCTCCGTGGAGAAGGAAGAGAGGACATAGGATTTTAAGATCTGAACCTCTATAAATATCCTGTCTTATTTTTCGCTTTCAGTCATCTACATTATTCTTAGTGTTGATTTGAAACCCAACTACCAATAGTAGCTATAGTATAACTGAAGAAATTCTAATCGATCATACTCGAGTATAAACAAATTTAAGTAATCCAGATGACTTGCTCACAAGTCAACTGAGATAAAATCGGGCCCACATTTATTTCCTGCACTTATTCTCTAACGTTTCCGCAACTTATATTATTACTCTGATTTGGACCAACAAGTTTCATCTATTTACATATTTCAAATTTCATGGCATTTCCAATCACCAATATTATGTAACCAGAAGAATAATGTTTTGATACAATAAATTCAAAATAAACTTTTAGCTCTGATTTTTATACAATGATATTCACACGTCTGTGTGTATTTATATAAATTATATAAAAAAATATATATGTGTGTATATATATAATTTAAATGATAATTAGTTATTAGATATGATAAATAAGTAAGGATTATATCTAATAACAAAGATTTGACTTAATAAAATGTTGTCAAATAAGATAAAAATAACACACGTTTTATAATATTCTTATTTATAACAAAGCAATATGCATTCATCGAATATCATCTTATTCTCATTCAATTTATGGATAATCTGATTTGTTACTTATTTGTTATTTCAAAAAGGTACTTAAATCATATTACATTTTTCAATATACACACATCATGTATCGCACAGGTGGTAAATTAGTTGATATTTAAAATATGATTAACTCTTTCAAACTTATTAAATTTCCAAAGTCCAATAAGAAGTTGACACGTGACAAACCCATCAAATTATGGAATGAGCCCAAAAATGTGAAGATCAATTAAATTGCATTATGCAAGTGCTATGATTTTATACAACCTCTTAGAAATAAAAACTTAGAAAATATAACTAAAATACACCAGAAGAGTTCAAGAAGTGAAGGAAGAAATTCCAGGATTCTATCCACACGTCAAGAGGGTTTAACTGTTTGGGTGATGATTTAAGACTTTCTTTGTGGAAGTTGTACGCTCTTCACCAAATTCAAGTAATATCTAATATTTGATTTGAAATCAAGACTCCCTGCCCTAGAAACATAAACAAATCCTCAACTCATATAAACATTTCAGTGCTTATATCTACACTATGGTGAACGCATGGAATTTATTTGCACATTTTTTGGATGTTTGTGCTTAAATATTGAAAACAAAGCTCAAACGTAAATCCCCATTTTGGTGGAAACGCCAAAGTTGAATGTGCACTTTTTTCTCCTTTATATATAAAGGGAAAAAAAATCATACAGTAATATGTAATTAAGTGGCTGTTAAATGCCTTTTGAAACTTGGGTGTGTTGGTCCTTTACCTTTTCAACTTTTTATACAATGACAACTATTGGAGTACCTCTACATGTAACATGAAACATACACCCATGAATCAAAGACAGAATTTTCAAGCCAATCTAATGAGAATCCCAAACTGGAATAACAATATGATGGCCGGACTAAAAATGTCATCCATCTAAAACTTGAAAGGCCAATATGTAAATAACTCACAAAATATCAATTTCAAAATTAATAAAAGAAAGGGTATGCTATAAGTTATAAAATTACATCATTATAGATAATTTTTTTAAGCTTAGTTTCTTCTCCTATTCGGCGGAGTGAGAGTGCCATCTACCAAAAACAAAGTACTCCTCAGCTCCCCACATCACTTAAACTGTCAAAACAAAATCTAAGAGAATCCCAAGCTTCATATATTTACACATAATTTACCTTCTATGCCTGCTGTTACGCTTCCGCGCCTTCTTTCGCTTCCAAGACATCACACTGTCTAGCAATCCTTCGTTTCTCCTCTTCAGAGAAGAAACCTCAAACGCTCCCAAACAAACCCCATATTCTATAATGTTTGTCACAATTGCATGGACGATGATCTCACTTTTCGGAACTAAAATCGCCTTCCTCTCCACCACTGCTGTCTGCCCACAACTTGTCTCTTTCACTGCTTGCTCTTTTAGCCTCTCAATGATTGATTCCTTATCTTCCTCCACGCTGCTAGTTGGAATCTGAAGACATGGAAATGCAAGTTATAACATATCAGTCTACACTTTACACATCGTTGCTAGTAGACATCATCTACAGAGATAATAAGGCGGCGTTTGGTTTAATTGTGTGAGAGGTGAATTCCAACATCTTGATGGGTTTGGTGATACTCAATTAATCAGGAATTATTCCAAAAGTCCATTTCAAAACCCATCAACCAAACAATGTAAGAATCTTCCCAAATAAAACACCCAATAGCGGAACATATATCAGTGATACAAATGACTCCCAATTCTAGTTTCCGGTTAAACACAAGTATTGGAAAACCAGTAAGTGGTTGAGCCTCATAGAAGCTGTTGGTGACACAGAAAATGGCATAATTAAGAGTTTTAATTCATGCAGGAACTAGCTCCTATCTTTTAATCATCTCCCTAATATATACGATAAATTACAAGTACATTTTTTGCAGAAACCCTAAATGACATCACTGTTGAGCATGATCAAAAGACTATTTACTTGTCGCTGGTCATTCACAGCATCAATTAATAAAGATAATAGTTGCTGCTGACCAAAAAGGCAAAAAGTTGGATAGAAAAGATGATAATGTTCAGAATCGAGACCCTCGGGAGAAAAGTGTATTTTCACCTCAAAATCAACAGGGATCTTGAGATTAGCACATGTACACTTGCAACCAGCACTGAAGTTCAATTTCAACAAAATATCGAAAGGTTTTGTGCTCCTTGCTGTCCTCCTGATAGCAACGAGCAAGAGATTTTTAGCCAGTAAAACGTAACACACATGCAATATAGTCTGCACCGACTACTTTGATAAGCATAAACTCACACCAAGAAGCAATATCTCCAAGAATTTAGAAGGAAATGACATCCTCTACAAAACAGTCTTAAAGTTCTAAAAAGGAAACAGATGAATACAATATAAACTTTTTACAACGTACAACTCCTAACACATTTTATATGGATTAAAGTTATCCAAGAATATAGAACACAACATAGAAATCGAGGGGCTACCTTTTAAGATGAAGAGGTTGGTCATGTAAAACAGCAGACTTCATGCTTAGACTTTCAGAGAAGGAGACCTGTCGTTCAATGACAACAAACAGTAAAGAAACCCCAAAGTAGAGGAAGGAAATTAAACCATAATTGCAACTTAATCCTAAAAATATCCCACTTCCGTAAAGCACTAAAGCTAACTCCAAATGTAGTTTAAACCAATGAAAATACATGTTATTGAACATAAAATCCACAATCAAGTGAAAGCACAAATTATCACACACACCACATCAGCAAATGAACTCAATATTCACTACTAATATCATGTGACTTAAGTAGCAATATTTGGAACTACTTATTGTACAAAAAAAGGAAAAACAGCCACACCTTGATTCCTAGTGTAATTGAGAGTGAAAAAAAAACACCAGCAGTAAGTTCTATGGCATTTCATCAACTAACAGAAATTCAGGATATTTTAGTTCAAAATGAGCATACTAACACACCTCGACAGATTTAATAAATGGCAATGGTGCTTGCTTCCCATGCACACTTGCTATTGTAAGGGTCCAGTTCACATACTTTTTATCTGAGAAATATCAAAGCAGAATCACATAAAACAATCGTGAGCATTTATCTTTGACAAATTTGTTATAAGAGTATAAGGATAAAACTAAATAATATAAATTAACACATTTAAAGAATTCCATATGCCTCACAGTCCATAACACGAAAATCCTCAAGAGTGAAAGGGATAATACACATAAAAGAGCGACAGGGATAAAATTAATTAGATAAATTAACAAATTTAAGAAATTCCACTCAGAGTACAAGGGATAATACAGTGGAGATTGTCATAAAATGAAAAGGCAGAGTAAGAATAGATTTTCCAAACCCACAATACCCAAATATAATAATAGAAGTCATTATGCGCACATCGATAATCAAAGCACCTCATTGGGAAGTACAATAAGGAATAAGAAATTGACATGTGATATGAGATTTTTTGGAGCATAAATAGGATTACGTATTAGAAACATCAATATATGAAGAATACTCTAGTCAAGAAAATATAACCAAAAAAAAAAAAAGAAAAAAGAAAGTCAACAGATGAAACATTTTGAGAAAATTACCTAGACTTAAGGCCTCAGTCAAAATAATCTGGAAAAGATCGACCCTAATGAATGGTGGGATACGCATATTTAGCATGTCCATGACTCCTATCATCACCTGCAAAGATATTTTAGCCAGTAGCTCCATAAAGTGTCAAAAAAGCCACAAACATTTATGTAAGAAAGTATAGTCATGAGCATGAACTCGAGAAAAGCTTTGCCTCAATAAATGTGGATGGAGATGGTTTATTTTAAAAACCGTGTGACAATGCAGTTTTATTTGAAATGTGGCACAACTGAAGACTTCAGATTAATCAGATCTATACGGGTGATTCCTGGAGGTTCAGGGAAGGACTCTGTAAGAGTTATTTCTGCTAAAGCCTAGAGTCCTCTCTGTGGTTGAATGAGTCAGAACTGAGTATTATTCACAGAATTGTGGAGGTTCAAGTTCCATCCACAAAATAATGATTTCTACTGCCTTGAAGTTTTTTCCATGCCACTCCTGACACACCAGGTGTTTTTTCAGCACCAGAGTTATTGCATGTTTTTCAATATCAGCGGTTTTTGGTTCACACATGTGCATGCATTAAAAAAATCTACAATTGATAAAACTAGACAGTGTAGCATCCACAAGACCCTTATCTATACAAGTAGATAATAGATTGGATTTCTTCAAGTGACATTATAGACAACTTGGTAATTCATGCTATGACTTAGTTACAACCTTCTATATGGTTTATTATTGAGTGGTCAACTTTTAGTAGCTGTACCCAATTTCTTTATTTATCCAGGGAATCATAAAGACAAGTAAACTGAGAATTAGATTAATGTAAGGCCTCAAAGAGGCTAAATATTTTGGTACTCTCATATTGATATTCACACCCAGTCTTATACAACTTATTCAGGGCTGATCTAGATCAAACAATTTGGCAGAGGGCCCTCATTTTACTTTCAGCTGTATTCCTCACCTTCAGTATGATAATCCAAAGAGGCTTAAGTTTGATTTCTTAAATGAAAAAACTCAATAAACAAACAAAATTTGGAGCGCCCAAGTTCACCTTATCAACACGCCCGTGTATCACGAGACTTGCTTTCTTGTCCTTGGGTGTTTTCTGCAAAATCAGAAAGCATCACTTAATCCAACTGCCAAGATAAGAGCGATGTCATCTAACTTAGATGTTACATATAAAAGTTCAGAGATAGACTGGATGTTCTCCCATGCTATTCAATATGAAAACAAAACTTGTTGACACACTTAGAATGTTTAGATAACAAAATTACCTGAAGATTCACAATTACAATTTTCCCACCACCCTTGAGACATTTTAGGGGCAAATTACATGCAGGGGTAATCTGCAAACTGCAGAGTGTGACATCAGTCAAAAATGCTGAATTGGAAAAGGCAGATGTGTATTTTTATGACAGGTAAAAGTAATTAGCAGATGATGTACAAACACTACCAATAACACAGTATTCAGTAGCAGGAAAAGAAAATGCTGAATTCTCATGAATAGGTAATACGGGTAACCTCTAAGCTTAAGTCTCAGTATATACCTTGTTCCTAAACATAATACAAGATCTGCCATTTTGCAGTGCGTTTCTGCAGGATCCATCTCCTTAGGTGGCAAAGCATCCTTTTGAAAAAAAAGGAACATCAATACTAGGACTTGGAAATGTGATAATTGAAGCAGGACTTTTGCAGAGCCCAATATACAAAACCACAACAAGCAATAACATCTCAAATATTGTGGTAATTTTAGATCGTCATGCTTCAAAAACTCATAGTACATGAAAATATAACCAATTGTCAAAAAGAGTGGTGCTTGGATAAACGTAGATTTGATTATAATAATTTTTAAATGATTACACTTCATCCTAGTGAAGAGCTAATAAGATACTCTGTCATCTATTATTACTATTCACCATTCAAAGACTTGCATCTAATTTCACAGCATGCATGCTTGCATGATACTTCGAAATTAAATTCTTCTTATTTTTAGGGTATTAATGATTTTTGCTAAATGAAAAGTCTGTTTTGATGAAGTTTTCCAGATCTGTCAAGCCACAGTACAAACAAGGAGATGAAGAACCCAAACTAGCAAGTTCTACAGAGGAAAATATACCTCCCAGTCAAGAACAGTGTCCCTCAGTTTTGCACCACAATTTTCCTTGGAGCAACGACGCATAGTGTCCTTCAAACCAATAGTCTCAATTTCAAAGTCTCTCACGTATCTGCATCAGAAACAACTATTAAACACAAGCAAGGCCAAGCTCTTTAATTAACATTCGAAGTTGATGAATCAGACAAATGCTAACTTAACAAAGATTTTAACATCAATTCATGTTGATAATCATATTGGCAATACTTACTCAGTTCCACAGGAGTTGCATAACTCCATGAATGAGTTTCCATGTAATTCAGAAAGTCTTTCCCTTGGTATTCCAGAACGAAGATGGAGGCCATCAACATTCTAGCACAATCAAACAAGTGGCCACAAAATCAGAATTAAAGCCTCCAATACAAAAAGGATGTAACATTAAATTTCAAACATGTAAACATATAGTATAATATGAAGCATTTCAATCAGTAATTAAACCTACAAAAAAGAAAAAGAAATTCAAGATGTGTATTGGTCATTCTTTAGAAATAATAGAAAAGTGAGAGAATGTAAGGAATAATTTGAACTGATTATCATCAACAATATTCAGCGTAATGATACCTGGCTAATCAGGAACTTCAGGACACCAGCTTTCTCAAGTTCAACCAATGCCATGTGAGTTGAGCTTGGTGTTGCACGATGGAAAGGTAAAGATGCTTCTGGCAAGGCTTTGCCTTGGCGCTGCAAATCAGCATGATAGTAAATAAGGGAAAAAAATGTTTTCTATCAGTTGGACAGGTCTACACAATACTATAACAACTTTTATGAGCAGCAACCAAAATGGAGTGGTTAAGCTAAGGTATGTATACACTTATGTAGCATTAACAAGTATGTGCTTCTATGAGAAGAGACCACCATCAAGACCCACTCATTGTTATTAGTTTAATAAATCTAAACTGAGCTTCTCTTTTGCATTCAATGGTTGTAGCACTAAAGGCTTAGACGGTGTAGTGCACAATTAAACCTCAATATACCATGTTAACTGACGGTTCCATGACAAATGTCAGGTGACATTGAAAAAAGTTGCTCTTTGGGGAAGCATAAAGAAGACATCATCGATAGATGCATATTCTATAAATTTCCACTTAATTCTAACAGAAAAATAATCAACTTTGATCAAGACACGAGTTTTATTTGGATTTTAGATGTCAGGTGATACTTGAGTACAATTTTAGGACAACAACAAAAAAAAGGCATCGTCAATATATGCACATTCTATAAACTTCCGCCATTTGTTTCCACAGGAAAGTAATTGAATCTAAACAAAACATTGAGTTTTATTAGGATGGCAATATCCATCATTGCATGAAGAGAATTTCTACGATGCAAGAATTGGTAGAGGGTTTGGTTAAAACCATGCAAAACTTCTCAGAGTAAGCACATGGCCCATGAAAGAAAATACGCACTCATTACCTGAAGGGTCCAGATACCCTTGGGGCCACGAAAGTCAGGTATACCACAAGAAGTGGATATTCCTGCCCCAGTGAATACCACCAAGTGCTTGCTCTGCATGAACAAATAAGGATCTTCAATTTAATTGAGAGAACCGAACTGGATGAGCATAAACCACAGTTAGGTCAGACCTTTTGAATCATCATGGCAAGTCGTTCAACCTGAAAATGAAAACACAAATCTCACCATTTTAAGCAATCATACACATCAAACAATCTTCAGAATGATGTTATAAACTAAAATTTCTTTAACACACAAGCTGCTAATCACGCTGAAAGGAAAAGGTGGATGAGAGAGTACAGATCGATAGTTGAGTAATCAGTTTGAATAGCTAAAACCAATAATTGAGAGATAATGCTGACCATGGCCACAAAAGTTCCAGTCCGGCAAATTGATTGAAACCACAAAATAACGGGAAACAAAAACCTAATACAAGCAATAAGACCCCCACAAAATCACTTTCAGTGATTGTTATTCCAGGAAAGTCCCACGGTTGAGCACAGTGACAATCCTGTTATCTATTCCACCTAACTTTGCGAATACTTTAGCAACTGTATGTGCAGGAAACTGGAGAAATGAGCAACATGGTAGCTATTCCCTAAGTTGTTTATCTGATAGTCATCTTGCAGTTACATTCAGCGTCAATTACTTAATATGAACTCGTGGAAATATGGAAGAAGAACTTATCGCTGCATATTCAAAAAGTGAAATATAAACTACCATGGCGGCCTTAACAGAAAAATATGTTGCCTTCTAATTATCATAAAAATGTTGTCTTTCTGCAGACCTAGTTGTTCCACCTTGCACAAAAAAACAAGCTAAAGGCAAACCACGTGCATAATGAGTCCTATGCATAGTTAACTTCTGTCTAATCCCCAATACAACTATACAAATTGTGGGATGTGGATTCCACCAAAGGCATTATCTAGCATCCAGATGAAATCAGATGCTCCTCTCAATATATATAGGAGTTCAAGATAGAAAAACATCATCTTGGTTCGAGTTTGGATGAACAATCGAGCAAATAGAATATTTCTGAGGAGACATTTTCGAATGAATACAAGTAGCAATGCCATGGTTATGATTTAATTCCAGAATCTTAGTGTCCGCACACACTCCCCAATAATCAACCTTAAATTCAATTCACAACTCCGTACAAAGGAAAACAATTTCAAATAGCCACTCCGTTCGAATGCAGTTCACCAAAAAGCAGATCTCGTTGAATAACCGAACAAATCAGTTTTAGGGCATGAACTAAACCCCCCTTGCACGGAATGGCGATAAATTAAGAGGAAAGAAAACCTAAGCAACTAATTCAAGTAATACTAAACAGGGACACCGTGATCACCGCAGCGCGCAACTAAAAAAGAAAGAAGGGAAATCATCAAGAACCACAAAATAACAAGCATGAGAAAAAATAAGGCAGCCAAAACACAAAGTAGAACAATGTCACCCGAATAGGGAAAAACAAAAATCTTTACTTTCTCCTGCAAAACGTGAGGAGGGTCGAAAAATTCCGCCATTCCAACGTTGCCCACATCTTCAATAAAGGAAAGCTTCTCAGCGTACCCCAGGGACATGGCGAATATTTAGATTAAATTTTGTGGGTTTTGTTGCTGAGAGAGTAGTCGATCAAGAAAATAAAAATGGGAAGAGGAACTGGAAAAGGGAGAGGTATAGTTCCGGTACTAGGAAACAAGTGTTCGGTTCTTTTAAGGAGGCACCGCTCTTTTTAAAATGCACTTGCGATTTGGGCACTTCGCAATTGCGCCCCTCTATAGTGTAGTTGTTTTTTCTTTTTAAATAGGTAAATTGCATTTTTTTTAGGGGAATAGATAAATTGCATTTAAGAGCCTAAATTAATACTTCTTTTACTTAAATTCTTCTAGATAAATCTTTTAACTCTAAGATGAGGTAGGAATGATACAAATTCTATGTTGAGGACCTTTTATAACAAACAATAAAGAAAAGCTTAAGTGCAGTTGTGTGTACAAATCATTGATCGAATTGTACGATAGATTTTCTAACTCAATTTGAGTAACATTTTGGTAAAATAATATTATTTGCTATTAAAAATGCTAAGTCCTTTCAAAAACGTTTTAATGGTGAACATTCATGTGTAAAAACCTTCGAATAAGAGAGGTTTAAGATTTGAATCCCATTCCCAGCTAAAAAAATGCTAATATATTTTTAAGGTGTTATAGCATATTTTAAAGATGTTTAATTACAAAAAAGAAAAAAAATACAATTGCGTCAAGATAACTATAAAAATATTGTTGTCTTATTACACTTGATTCGACCCTTATATTATCAACTATAAATGATTATTAAATCTAAATGATATTTGGGTTAGGTCATAGAATTAGTCCGTGAATAGCAACCCATTTGTTAATGTAGTGGCTTATAATTTTTTTTGATGATTTATTAAACAAATTGGTTTTAATGGCTTTCTGAAACAGTTGTATTAATTTTTGGATTTTTTTTTCATTTTTCTGTTTGCTTCTAAAATAAAAAATAATATAAGTACTTAGATATTAAACGGGGAAATTTTGGTGAGTGTGTATATACTGGTTGAGCTTGGGCTTTGTTTGATTTTATTCTGGCCACGTGCCATCATTTTAATATTTCCAGTGTAATTTATGAGTTATAAGTCTGAAAATTAAATATATATTTGTTTGATTATGCGACCACTTTGTAGTTTATGTTAAAATATGAAGATTTTGGTGGTTAGAATTAATAAATGGATATTTAAATGGTGCATATAGTTATACATATACTAACGACATGCCATTTTTAGACTCAGGTCAACACTTAAATTATTTAAACTTAAAATATATTTTAAATTATTGGAACTTAAAAATATTTTTGACAATGATGAGAGTTCATTATATAGTTTGTTGGTGGATTAACCAAGCAAGACGATGTCATTTTGCATCTCTCTCCATTGTTCAGCTACACTATATTCATCTTCTTTCCTATATATCTCAGTTTTCCTTAAATTTATAGGCTTTCCTCGTTCACAGGAAATTGGAGAATTGTTGAATTGCAAGAAAAAATAAATCAAATTTAAACCCAACCACGTGGAGTAAGAAAATGTAAATTTGCACAAATATGCATAAATTAATCCCCAACTCCCAGGTATAATTGTATAACTAAATATGTAGAGGTATTCTGTTAGACGACCTAAATCATTTAAGCGGATTTTTGTTTAGAATCAATGCAGGGTATGAGTTTGGATTTATGATCCAAGGCGTATATGAATTTGGGTTGGTGAAGATGAACTATTTAGATCCGCTCAAATCGTTTAAGCGGTCCGACACCAATTTTTGCTATTAAATATTAAACTTAAAACAAATAAAAACACCACTCTCAATAAACTCAAACCACAAGAAATTGTCATGATTCGAAAATCGGTTGAACGATTAAGTATCACAGATCAAGAAATGCTCACATTCGGTTGAAAAACACAATTAGAATAATTTTTATTTTATGAAAATATAATTGTTCGTTTGAAGAATTAAGAGGAATAAGCCTCATCGTTTCACGCACGTTTTTGGAACAAGTAGAAAAAGAGAGGGGTTTGAGGAATAAGTGGAGGGAAAAAAAATGCAATAATGACGTCACTACGCTTAGTCTATTCGTCCCATCAACAATTGACTTTTCTTTTTCTTTTTCTTTTTCTATTTCTAATAACATTGTATATTTGCAAAATTTAATAATTTAGGTGTATGATTGGATTTAAAAATAGCTTGTTTGTTTATTGATTTTGTTTCATTCAATCAGTCAGTCAATAGTTAAGATCGTAAAAAGGATGGTCTGAGGGCGACCTCACAATTTTTGTTTCAAAGTCTGCCTTGATTTTGATTAACCATATATATTGTCATGAGCTTCATTAGGATTCTTTGTTGAAGTGCCTGCTTTTTCCAGAGTTGATTGACGCCGGATGTGCGTGCATTTTATTGTAATCTAGTTCAACTTATGTTATTTAATCATTATCATCAAGACTACCACGTTAAATTACCCTATTGTATTGGAATTAGGCACCCATCATTTCACCGTTGTAAACTAATCTCTTCAATTTTCGATTCTACTCTATGTTAGAACAATGGTATTTTGATTTAAGTGGTCTTCTTTTCTCTCCCGTGCTAGGAAGCATTACTCCTCTATTCGTTCCAAATTCAAGAATACGATCAATCTCTCTTATTACTTTTCTATTTTCCCCTACTCTTCGGATACAATTTGATCCTTCTACGGCCAAATCTAAATTTGTGGAAAGCCTTCGATGGCCTCCTTATGAAAACATCCATTTTGATTTGGGTATGGATTGTATCTCTTTATTCTGCGTGATATTGACCACATTTTCTGATTCCTATTTGCATTTTAGTGGGGTGGTCTGGCACGAGAAGTTATGGGGAAGTGTATGATACAACATCTCTAATTTGTGAATTTCTAATGATTGTGGTATTCCAAGTTGCAAACATTTCATTTGTGGACTTGGTATTTTCATTGATTGTTGGAATATTGGGTAGCTTCGATATATTTAATTTCTAAGATATTAAATAGCGTGGTGTCGATCTACGTTTCGAGTAGATAACCATGATGTATTTATTTTCTCAAAATTGAATTCCGGTGAATGAAAAATAATTATTCAAAGTTAGTTGTTTGTTGTAGTAAATGATGGTGGTGGGATATGTGTAGGAACACATTTAATGTTGTCCCACACTGATTGTTTAATCAAGTTAAGATGAGTTTATAATGAGTTTAATCATGTTATGGAAATAACAAGTATGTCCATAGTAGTAATGTGGGGATGGCCACACGCGTGCACCGCCGCCCGCCCACCCACCTCGGCCGAGCACGGGAGCTGGGTCCAGTTACTAAATAGAGTAACGGATGAGAACGAAAACCCGTCATAATTGGCAGGCGCTCCCCCTCCCCTGGTGGGACATACT
>AYJT01054829.1:0-12274 GCA_001278415.1 Ocimum tenuiflorum | reverse complement strand
GAAGTTAATTAATTTATAATTATATTTTTTGATTTTTGAAAATTCAGATTTTTGTTTAAAAATATTATTTAGAGTGTATTATATCATAATTAATTTTTATTTTTATGATATCTCTTATAAAAATTAATATATTTAATTGTGGAATAGGAAGTGGAACACCAATAGAGAATAGGATCTAAAGCAGCCAATTTTTCTTTTAATAAAAAGTATTATTATTAAGTTTAGTTTTATTGTTATAAAAATAGATTTAAAAAAGTTAATGGATTTAAATTTTTGATGTAACGATATTGAAATTGTTTTTTTGGGTGCATGATTACAACTACCATTAATTATTTAGTTTCGTTTCTTGATCCACGGTAAGCGTCCACTGAGTTTTACGATGTTCAAGAGCTGAATTAAGTCGAACGAGGTCAAATTTAAATTAATAAAACAAAGTTTTGATTGAAGCTCCACTCAATGTGAAGTTTAAGCTTAATTTTCGTTATTTTATTTTAAGTTAATAAAAAAATAAAATTATTATACATTCAGAATTAATATATAATTAAGTAGGTTATTCGACAAGAATCTAATCTTGATAAGACGGCATTTTCTGAAAAGTCAGTTGATAAATGTGTAGCAGGACAAGTGTACAATTGTACAAATAAAGATATTAAGATGACATTTTCTGATAAGTCATTGTATAAATCTGTCGGAGGTAGGCACTGCCCACATCACTCGTATGTCTGCACGGACCCCACAATCTAATGTGAGTGTGGTGTGCACTACTCGCCACACCATCAAAGAATTTCCCATAGATCCGTATAGCTAATCAAGTTTCCCAAAATCAAATCGTTTACAGTAGCCCCTATATATCATAATAAGAAAAACCATCAACAAAGTGTACAAGCTTTTGGCTAACCCATCAGATATCCAGCCAGTCAAATAAATAAATGAAACACTCCATAATTAACATTTCTATAGATAAACCTATCATGCCCTCAAAAGAAAAATTGATAAACCCCATCATAATTCAAAATCATCCAGTTCCATCATATCCACCATTTTCTGGCCAATTTTAGCGTCCTCCACAACAGTTTGAATGCCTAGTGGAGTGGCTTGATTCTGTGGCATTGGAAAGTTCCAGAAGGAATCAGAATTCTCAAAGAAGATGTAAAATGCAACCAGTGATGCCAGAAACAGCCCCAGTAGTAGCAAGTAGATTTGCCAATCTGCAAGTAGAAGCAAAACAGAGTTAAAAACCAATCCATAGTCTATGATCGGTTTAGTTGAGAGTGGAAGGAAGATTGACGAAGACGAGAGACCTTTCCAATCAGCAGGAACAGTGAGTTTCGTCGCCATCAACCCCCATTCTTTGGAGGTGGTCAGAACTACCCTGCGAAGCAGTGGTTATTAAGCAAGTTGGCCTTCCAGTGAAAGAATCTTGATTGATAAAGCCACATGTATTACAAAAAAAATAACACGACATAGAAACACCGAGATTTTTATTCGTCTAAATCTTACCTTTGACTAGGACAAAACTCCAATGA
The DNA here is from genome assembly GCA_001278415.1 of Ocimum tenuiflorum. Taxonomy (NCBI): domain Eukaryota; kingdom Viridiplantae; phylum Streptophyta; class Magnoliopsida; order Lamiales; family Lamiaceae; genus Ocimum; species Ocimum tenuiflorum. The sequence continues at coordinate 10,748 of AYJT01054829.1, read as the reverse complement.
TGTAATTTTGGAACCTAGGTGTAGCCTCTTACTCCAATGGCGGATCTCCATCTTTTTCAGTTCAACAACACATATATCTCCATCCTTGCTCCCCCTACAATTTACAAGAGAGACATAATTTACATGAAATTAATATAACTCACATACTATTTCGAAAATTATCACTAAATTAGGTAGAAGGTGATGCTAACACATGCAAGGTTAAAAATAAAATTGGATCCTAAGTTTACACATGGGAATATGGTGTGCCTGATCAGAAATCCCAAGCCAAATTTTAGGTAAGGTGACATTTTTGGAAAAATGTTGAGAAATTGGGATACTTTTTGCATATTTCAAAGGTCGTGATGTTCTTAAAGAAACTGGCAAAAGGTCGGCCATAACTTGATATTAACCCTTTATTTATAGCAAGAAACAGACATCCAAATAATAACTTCCAACAGAGTTAAGAAAATCAAGATAAGGTTAGATCGATTAAATTATTGAATGTATACATTCAAGGCTTTATGCACAAAAACTGCTCTAACTAATTGTCCACCATTTCCAAGAGCGATTTCCATGTAATGTATTGCCACTACAATTTATCAAGTGCATTTATCTAACTAGAACCAATTTTTATAACAGTTTTCCAATTTGGTATGCTTTTGTTCATCCTTCAAAAGAGAAGCACTTCTAGAAAGCACATTTTCGGCAAAGGATACTGCAGCAGAGTTTTTGCTTCCAAAGTATTAATGTATAATAAAAATGTCAATGAAGGAAATGAGATTCACAGAGAGGCTAAGCACTTACAATGCAAGATATTTCCCATCCAAACTCATAGACATTATCGAAGCTGGCTTTCCAAGTAACCTTTTGTGACCAATTTTTTTCCAAGTGCTTATATCCCAAACGACAGTTAGCGGTTTATTTCCTGTATAGAGACCATCACTCTTGAAGACAAACTCTACAGCCCTTCAGCTAAATAAGATCGTACAGGTGATTACATTCTCTATCAACTAAATGGCTGACATACCTCTTTGAACAGAGCAAAATAAAAATGGTTTTGTCCCATCTTTAGAAAACCGGCATCGTTCAATCGTCTCATCCTGCAACAGGAATCAAATTAGAACCTCAATTATCTAGGGATATGATACTCAGAACTTATGGGTAATCCAAACATACAGAGTTCCGTTCCAAAGTAGTAACTGGAGTGCCATCAGTTGCATTCCATATTCTCGCAGAACCATCAGATGATGTTGAGGCTAAAAACTCCGAGTCTAAGCTGCAGAAGAGAAATATGAAGAAAGCATATGTGAAAAAGAGAACCAAAGAAAAGGGTTACTATTGGGCAGGTAAAATACAAAGATACAGAAAATTTAGAACCATAATCATATGTTTTCCTCCTTGTCATCAAAGGTTAAGCACTTTAAGATTGTTGTCAATTAAGCAAACAAGTGATGCCAACAAAGTATCCAAAATTACACAGGACGGAACCCAACATTAAGATAGATGCAACAAACAAAAATGCAGACCTAAAACAGGAAAAGCAACAACAATAAATGAGAGTTCTATTGTGTTTGATATAAGAGCACACACAAACAGAAGGCAACTACAGTATTTACAGATTGAGATTCTAAATTGTTTGTGTTAAGCAGGTGACGACGTGTCAGGGCATAGGCACGTTAAAATTTCAGAGACAAAGCATGAGCCATGAATAAATAGTCCTGCAAAATTACTGAAAGAAAAAATCAACACAAAATTTTTATACCTAAAATCCATGTCTTGAAATGACTTGTGCGCTCTTGGTTCTTCAACAACAGCACGCATATTTGGCCACTCAAATATCCTAAGGCATCCATCCTTCAAATTGAAAGTAAAATAACGACTATATCGATTAATTCTCCACTATCACAACTGTATCGATTAAACTCATAGGCAATAACACAATAATAAACGAAGCTTACAACTCCACCAGTAGCAAATCTAGTTCCATCTACACTAAAGGCCAAGCACTTCTGCAGGCCAATGCCCTGCAGCAGAAGCTGTTCCTTTGAACTAAGTTTTATTTTGTCTTCCCGGCCATACAACTCGAACAATCTGCAAATGGTACGAAATATTTATTTGCAGTTGGTACGCATTAAATTTCGAGATTCAACGGTTAAAAAAAAAAACACTGGAAAACCAGTCAAACTTGCAATTCACAAAATAGATTCACCATTCCTGCATTTCCAACCCATTAATCTGAAACAGCCTAACCACACACACTTCAATCCTAATCATATGACTAACAGATCAATACAGGCCAAACGAAAAATTTTACTTTTATTTTATCTTTTTCATAAATAACTCGATGCTTACTTGCAATCACCATTGCTGGTGGAACAAACTAATTCATCTCCACTGGGATGCACAGCAATAAGTACCGGATCAACCCCTTCTCCAAGTTCATACTTAGCCTGCAAAATATACAGTTAAAACACACAAAACAACAGAAATTTACAAAACTAAAATTCCCTAAAATAGCATTACGAGTCAAAATTCCACGCGTAAACCTTCATGGAAAGTCCAAAATGCTTAAAAACTGAAAAAAAAACGACCACTCCAAGCAATTTGCGACACTTAATAATTAATTTCTGATTCAAGTAATTTATTTGTTTCAAAAGGCACTTACTTTGGGAGTAGCAGAGAGGGAAGTGGAGATGGGATCCCAGGAGAAGATCTCGACAGAAGACGGCGTCGATTTTCCCACCACCACCAAATGCGCGTTTTCCGGCCGCCGAATCCAGGCGGCGCACGTGGCTGTCCCCAGCGCCGGAGCATCAACGCCGTCCATTCAGCTTCGCGGTCACAAATTGGGGTTTTTGAGGCGACAGACAACTCGAAGTGATTGAAATTTTGTTTGTTGAAGTTAGTTGAACACTCTCTCTCCTCCCTCTCTCTCTCTCTATATATATGTATATATATAGATACATTTCTGTAATGGTGGACTTCGGCTTGCTAGTGGGAATCACCAATTGGGGAAATTGTCAATTTAATAAAAGTCAAATTAATAATGTAGAGCTGGATCTAGGGTATTTTTTAGCATTAAATTCTCGAGATTATTCATAATCCAAATAAATGCTCACAAGTTACGATTGAATTTGAATATAGTCCCTTTACAATGTCACAAACAATTTTTTTATTCGGGGATTTGAACTCTATATCTCTTTCTCAGACGGAGGGTCTTTATATACGGATCTTCACCACTTGGGCGTCCCTGAATGGACGTTCAAGTGGATAGTAGCACCCAACAATAACTTAATAATCAAAATTGTGGATTCGACCAAATGTGTCTTTTTCTAAAGAAAAATATTCAATTATAATACAAACTATGGTCCGCTTTTAAAAAATAATACAAACTATGAGAAATTTTTAAATAAATGTAAAAACAATGAGAAATTATTCAAATGTAGGACCATTTCAATTTTCCGTCACCGGATATTGAGTCAACACGCTGTATTTCCACGATACTCAATCTTAAGCCACGTCATTTATGATTTAAGATTTTGAAAATCTTATTTCCACATCATTTAAGATTGTGCGACGGGGGGTTGACTCAACATTCTGCCGGCATAAAAATTGAAATCGTCCTACGTTTGACTAATTTATTTGAAATTTCGCATAGTTTGTACATTTATTTGAAATTTTGCATAGTTTGTAATATTTTTTACAAAAGATGCATAATTTGTATTATAATTAAAAATTTTCCTCTTTTTTGAAAATCAGAATTGTGGAACTGAAATCTTGATATAAACGGGACGGTTCCAATTTAAGAATTTTTATTTAATCACATAAAAATAGAAGACAAAAACTTGTGTAAGACTGTCTAAATGATTTAAGCGAATCTAAATAGTTCATTTCCACCAATCCAAATTTATGTCCGTCTTGAATCCCAAACTCAAACTCATATTTATCATGGATCATAAACTTAAATCCGCGTAAATCTTTTAAACAGTCTAACGGTTGCCTCCTCAGAATAGAAACTTGTCTATGAACATCGCAACTCACAAGGTTAATTGTACTTTGGTGTGCAAATTGAAAAGTCAATGCTGTTTGGAAATCAAATGTTGGGAAGAATATGCTATCGGTTATCCCAATTCCATTGGTAAACAATGAGACATTGAAATGTTCGTAATAATAAACTTTGATTTTATAATAAAATATTTGAGCTATTGGAGTTGCAGGCGCAATATGAGTTGGATTTTGCATGTATCCACTCACTATATTAACAATAGTATTTAGATTAAAAAAAAATGATATTGTTTAGATATGATATTTTAAAAAGTTAAAAGTTTCAGGCTACTATTTCCAGGAACGGGATAAATGATAAATCCGACAATTATATAGTTTTTGTGAGAGAAATTATGTTTCTCAATTAATAATCTCATAATAAATTTCAGCAGTTTAACAATATACATAAAATATAATATAGATATACTATAAAGTAAAAATCACATTGGCTACGTGTGATGTTTTTTGAAGGAGAATAGTAATCTTGTAATTTTGTTGAAAATCTTTTTTGGGTTAATTGCAAATTAAGGAAAATTTTACTAGTTTTGCAATTATTACACGTTTTCTGAAAATTGTTTTGCAATTATAACACAGTTTTTTTTGTCTGATTTTTAAATTCCCACTTAAAATCCTAAATCAGTGATATTTATTTATTTTCACTAAAGCAGATCAGGAATGAAATATGTATTATAATAACAAAATTTTCAAAATTTATGTTAAAATTGCAAAGATTCAAATATATGCAAAAATATTGATGAATTAGGCCCGTAAGTTATAGCCCAATTTAAATGCTTTGAATGAAACTGCGAGATCCACGTGGCCCAAAAATCAAATACGATGCAAATTGATATGCATCACAATAAAGAAAATAAAAATAAAAAATTTCATTTCATACATTTCCACTTTTAGTAATTATACCGTCATTTAATTTTAATAAATTAATGCATAACTTTTGCCACAATTTATTACCAACAAATTCACAAAATTTTATACGGAATGATTACCATTAAGCCATTAAAACGGTGCGATTATTAATGTAGTACATGACGCTGAGGTGGAGCGATTAATAATTTTCATATGTAATTATAATGAAATATAATTCTCAATATGAGAAAGCCACTTTTGAGGATTCACTCGAGCCTCTGTTTGATTGACATGTATCTTAAAAAATAAAAAATTAAGTATTCTGAAAAAGTTAAGAAAAGTTTTTTGTTTGTATTTTCTTATTTGAGGAGAGTGAAAAAAATACAGATGAATTTTGAATTTATTTAGGTAAAAATTATATTTTGGAGGAGTGAAGTGCAATTTTTTTTAAAATCATAATATACTAAATGAGAGTAATTTCTCACATTTATATATTTGTCACTTTCCCTCCAAAAAACATTGCATTATCAATATTATTTCTTTTTCTATTTTATTTAACAATTTCATTTATATTGTAATGTATATTTATACAAATAATTAATAATAAAAAGCTTAATAAAATTAAATTGTGTCATTTCATTATTCATCAATTTAATTTTTTTTAATTTATTTTATTTACTAATTTTTTAAATAAATAAATAGGTTTTTTATTTTATCATTTAAGCCTGAGATATTTTTTTAACATAAAATTCTTATTTTTGTATGTTTTACGTTTACTTTTCTATCCTGTTAAATTTATTCATACATATATTATATGTCTTCGAATGAATTAAGTTCGAATTAATTTATATAATTTTATTTATTATATTTTTGAATGAATTACTGTATTGGATCTCACAAGGTGCGGGTGTAAAATTAGTATTATATAAAGCAGATCCATTTGTAATGTATTGAGATTCTGGGCCCAGGCATATATTGAGCCCTAAGAATCGAAACCATTATTATTCTTTTTTTCTAGTTGGGGGATCAGCATTTTCTTAAAAATCGAATTACAATATTAAATTATGGTTCGGATTGACTCGGCGTCTGTCGATAGCGGAGGCAGTAAGGGGCTGGGGGGCTCCAAACAAAAAATTATCATGATTTTGTACGGTAAAAATTGAAAATTTTATGTCTTAGACTTCTGCCCATCGTTAGAGTTTGTGTAGAAAAAATGTATCATTAATGAGTAGGTATTTCGTTAGGCAGCCTAAATCATTTAGGCGAGTTTTGGTTTAGTATCTAGAGAGGGTGTGAATTTGGCTTTAGGATCCTGGGCGAGTAAGAATTTGGGTTGGTTGAAATGAATTATTTAAATTCGTTTAAACCGTTTAGGCGGTCTAACATAAGTTTTTGTCTTCATTAATACATAAAAAAGCAATAAAAATTCGGCATCGTCACTCTTTTCTCTTGTTGAACACGAAAACAAGATTGTTATTTTATAACCAACTCTCGAAAAAAGAAATTATGGCTCCGCCACTGGCGTGAAGTTTATTACAAGTTTTGATTTACAACAAAGCAGTTCTCAAACATCTTAAATATCCTATAAAGCAGATTGGATCCATATTTGTTGAAATATCCCCACAAAAATACAAATAATTACGACAAATAATATCCTAAAATTCGAGCTTTTAATTTTATAAATAACGAAATAGTAATCAAAAGCTGATCGCCTACACCGTTTAGATTGAGCACATAATCACAGCGAGGCTGATTTGATTTTTTTTAAGTCGTGCATGGCATAAACAAAATTAATTCTCATATCATTCTCTAATAAAATTTTTTAACAGCCCACTTTTATTATGATCTTATTTTGCAAAAAAACAAATGTATCTAGATAAATTATTTATTAGATAATGTTTAATTTATTAAATTAATTGCAATGCATTAAATTGACACATAGCAAACAATCACCAAATAAATAGCTTGACATAGTGACTAATTTTAAATGGATGATCGAGTGACAGAGCATCATGTGCCAAACAATATTTTTGGCCATGTTTGAATTTTTTTTATAAAAGTAGATAACACTATTCAACTATAAATTGACTAGTGTAAATTGGGGGGAATTCACAATCACACACACAAAAAAATAAAAAAATCACATTTCATTTGACAGAAAAGAAAATCATGATATTTGATTCCTTTTTTATTTTTTGAATTTATATTCTTTTGAGAAAATTAATGCATGCCTAATTGATAAAATGAAAATGCAATAAATTTGGAAGTCCCGAGTTCGGCCTAATAATATCTTCAACGTTGATGGGTGTTGGAAAGTTGGAATATCCAGTCGGAATAATTTTATTCCAAATTTTAAATTCATTTCTTGAGAAATAAAACTATTGTAAAAATAATAATTTTACTTTCTATGGTACAGAAACAGATAAGGGTCATCTGCAAGGTGGCGTGCATACCGTGGAATATATGCAGGCCAAGCTCTACACCATCCAAATTCCATGTGCCACACCCATATTTTAGGATATTTATAGTTTTATACTATTAATTGTTCAATAAATTTTATCAAAATAATAAAAAAAAAGTAGCTCAAAATATCCTTTCTAATACCAACGCCAAATCATAAAGTTATAAATAGGGGTGGGTTGACTAATGGTTTACATTAGGGTAAATACGAAAAAATATTGGAAGGTTTCACTTTCCGATTTTTTGACGTTAGGAAAATAAATTCCAATGTTTCATTCTGTCATGCTTTTAAATTAGTTGTGCATCTACATTTATCTTAGAGTTATGATCGTATTTATGTTTAGTAAAGAAGAAAAACAAACGCCAGATAAATAATTTCATAATGTGAGAAACCTTTGAAATTTTCTATAATAAGTTCGGGTCGATATTTGATATATTATCAATGATGATTCAAAATCGATCTTTCATTTATTCTTACCTGCACTACAAAAATAGAATGACAATTTGACATCTTAGCACGTGGGCAAATATATATATATATATATATGTGTGTGTGTGTGTGGAGCAAGGGATGGGATTTTCAAATAAATATTTCTATTATAGGCCATGCTAACAATCAAGTAGTTACACGTCAATTTTCCCGTCAATGTATCCGTCTCGGAGTAGGGTTCGAATTCCCGTTACACTTTTGTGTTGCCTATCAGATTTTTATTTGTTTTTTAATAAATGCTTCTAATTTTAATTTTTTAATCCGACAATTTACCCGTTTCGGAGTAGGTTTTGGATTCCCGTTACACTTTTGAGTTGCGTATCAGATTTTTATTTTGTTTTTTAATAACTTCTTCTAATTTTAATTTTTTATCCGACAATTTTCCCATCAATGTAACCGTCTTGGAGTAGGTTTCAGATTTCCTTTACTTTTTTATGTTGCGCATCATATTTTTATTTCGTTTTTTAATAAATTCTTCTGATTTTAATTTTGTAATCTGACAAAATTATTTATTCTAAAGATAATTATATATCTTTGTTTGACTCTGACAAAATCACATTATGTATATAAAACTAAACTACTAGAGAATTATAATTAAAATATAATAAAAAAATCGATATACTGTACCAGCTCATTTATCTTCATCAGCACTGTATATAAAAAGTAAAATCATGCTGAACATTCCCCCAAGAAAAACACCCACAAAAAAAAAAAGGAAAAAGAGAACCAGAAAGGACAAATTGTTTTTTTAACGAATATAATAAAATAAAAGAAATATTATATAAACGCCGACCTTAGCTCAGTTGGTAGAGCGGAGGACTGTAGTGTTTCAGCTGTTATCCTTAGGTCGCTGGTTCGAATCCGGCAGGTCGGAATTTTTTAACCCACTTTTTTTAGATAAATTTTCAAATAAAAAAATCCGATATCATGATTGAGTCACGAAATATTTTTCAAAATAAATGAGAAAAATTGAAAATCAATGTTATCTAACTCTAATATCACAATGTTGTTCGGACTTCGGAATTTATTTTTCAAATACACAAAAATTTATTCAAAAGCCCCGTACTAATTAACTAAAAAACAAAATTATTAACTTTGTGAAGTTTATAGTTACTTTAATCCGTATAAATATTTGATTAATTTTGTTAGCTGGAACAAATTTTGAAGCATAATTTAAGAATAAATGATGAATATTTAAAATAAATTTTAAATTTAGAAAATTCATTTGGGAATTATCAGATCAAAGCTCAACTTGACGATAAACGAGTCAGTGGGCTATTTGGCTTAATTAGGTGACCACACCTCTAATTATAATCGAGTAAACATGGCATAAAATGTGATCACATGCCAATTATAATCCATTTGCTTTGTTTTAGTTGAACTATAAATAAGTCAACATGATAATCATGTAGTAAAAAAGCAACGCAAGAAACAAAAATATTAATCTAGTTTTTAACTAAGTTCTTGACCTTTCATAATTAAGCTTCTACAAACGTGTTTTCAAATTGTTGTTTCATTAAGTTGCACAATATTTCGATTAATCCAAAGATGTAAATTTAATTATTTAAAATTTTTATGTACTCATCAATTTATATTACAAAATTATTGTTTTAAATTTTTTATGTACTCATCGATTGATGTTATAAAATAATTGTTTTAAGTTAAAGGACGCGCCAAAAATTTTCTAATGATGTCGGCTCGGAAAAAAAGAAACACTGCATAATAAGTTTGCAAAGGAGATCATTTGCTACATTATTTTTGCGACATACTGTATTATATTATTGATTATTTAATATTTCTTAAAAGTTTAATATCTTATATTTTATATTGATTTGTATATATTACACAGGGTTCATCCTACCCAATGAGCAGTTATAGTATATTTCAGTATTAATGTTCATTTTTAGTTAATTATTTTTTATTCAAATAATAAAAAAATTATAAATCCTTTTCAATAGGGTCAGCTTCATTTAATAATTATAAGTGGAATCATTTAATAAGAAACCTTTTGCTTTGAGTAGAATCATATATATCAAGAAAGTACGAGTATATGTGATGAAGCTAAAATGAGAATTTGGTGAAATTCAATTATATCAACAATTATTGTTTAGTTGCCGACCTATGATATAGACTTAGTACATGTTAGGTTCTAAGTTTTAACCATGTACGAAAAGTGTAGCATGTTATACTTTTTTTTTTATTGGATTTTGAATCGTAGTTTTATGTGTAACTATAAATATATATAATTTTGAATTGGAAATACGGGACCGAGAATTGTAATTCTCTATCTCTCATTATTGAAAGAAGACATCTTCTGTTAAATTGTTTAAATTATTTAGGCGGGTTTGAGTTTATGATTCAAGAAAGATATGCGTTTGAGTTTATGATCTAATGTAAGTGTGTGTTTGGATTGATGGAAATGAACTATTTAAATCCCTCTGAATTATTCAGGTAATTTAACATAAGTTTTGTCTTATTGAAATATTTGTCGCTATATATCTAGTTAATAAAGTTTTAAATTAAATTCCATCAATATGTATTTTTGAGCAAATTAAGGCGTGGATTTATCATGACGTAATTGGAATACGAGATTTATTTTAGCCTAATTGCTATAGGCGCTTATTGTACCCAAAAAAAATTGTAAATTAAATTCCATCAATATGTATTGAAGGTCAGAGTCTGCCCTACCGGGTAATTTTTTTTTATAAAAAGAAAAAATAAGAAAAAAACGAGAGATAATAAAAAAAAGAAGGAAAAAAGCAAAAAAAGAGAGGCAAAAAATAAAAAACGTGTTATGTATCTATCTATATGTGTAGATACGATTGGTGTATGTAAAATTTTGCACTTTGCAGCACTCGCAGAAAACAGATGGGCATGAAATTGAAGTAGTGGAGAAGGTGACAAACTC
>AYJT01054811.1:0-11541 GCA_001278415.1 Ocimum tenuiflorum | reverse complement strand
CAAAACAAAGTTTAATTATATCATAAACTGATCCTGCTTGATTTTTTTTTTTTGGATAAGGCTATCTTAATTTTCATTTCATTAGTTCTTACTAGCCATTTAGTTTTTGTTTGATTATTTATTTTTTGTTCACTCTTTTCATGCAGTCATATGAAATGTCGTCGGAAAACGTTTATATCAAAGGCTTAGAAACCCGAATTCAAATTTTGGTAGAAGGTGGATGAAGCTCGTAAGAACGTACAACAAAAATCAAATTTCGTAATTTCAAAAGATAAATCAACACCCAAATACGGTAGTATGACCAAATTAAGTGCATCTTTTACACTATTTGAGACATTCATCAAACACATGGTGGGCATTAAGTATTTATACTTTAAAGAATTCAAGAAGAGATGATTTCTTGAAAGTTTTATTTGATTTAGAGTGATCTTATTTTGTAACGAAATAAATCTACTTCAGATTCGAATCGATTGCACCGACTTGCTTCAAGATGATACAATCTCACCCTTTGGTAGTGCATGTAAACTCCAAAAACATCATCACGCTTATCAAAGGTAATTCCAAAGATTTAACTGAAAGAAAATTTATAGATTGCCTACTTGAAACCATATCAACTTAAATAGAAACTAAACCAATCATAATTCTATAGTGATATACTCTAATCAACTTAGAATTATATCTCCTACTATTAAATAAAACAATAAAATGGATAACTATAAAACAAGATAACTCGAAATCTATATGTAACCATCTCTCTTCTTGCGTTATTTAAAGTATGAATGTCTTGTTTCCCATCACGTGTTCGATGAATATCCTGAACCGTATCAATCTTGTAAATAATAATTCAAGGCCTAGTACGATATGAATACGCAGTTCTTGAAATATGTCGTGTTTAAATTTTCCTGTACGAAAATCTCATTTGTGTTGCCCATTTGAAACTAGGCTTTTTGTAAGCACAATTATTCTCATAATCACTGGCCAGCATCCTATGCTGTTTAATCATTGACAACTATTTTCTGTCCTAACGAATTTATATTGTGGGTCACAGCAAATGCTTACCTGTGCTTCAGACTCAATAATTAGTGGTTTATGATATGGTTTCTCTATAGTCAGTACCCACGTTTATTATTTTAACCAAGTACAGATTTTTGACCCAATTAATATTGTCGTACAAGAAGTTGAAGTAAAATTGGTATATTAGAATCCTATTATATCCTCAATTCTAGGGATACAAGTCTGTATAACTTCATTGACTAAACCATAGAATTACTGCTTTCTACATGTCTAGTAAGAGTTTACCTGCACTATATATAGTTTTTTGTATAACTTGAAATTGGATTAACGTTATAATCCCTAGTAATAGTATGAAAGGTGGATACTGAAGTTATAATTTTGATATAACCCTTCATATGAATATGGAGTGTTGAGTTTCGAATCCAAAATTGTCCCCCAATTAAAATATGTTGATTCAATCAACTTTTTGGCTTCTTATTCGAACTAATCCACTAATTTTCAGATGGATCTGCATCTCTACTCAATTTTATGTTTGGTGTCATTAATAGTAAAAAAAAAAATTAATTTGGGCAATCTTTTTCTTCACCTATTTTTCTACTCTAAAATTCTTAAAAAAGTAATTGATTGAAATTACTTTTCGCTTGTTATGTTCAAACTTCAAGATAGATTTCAAATTCAACCGAAACTTGGGTTTCAAATTGTTGTATCTCAAAATTCTCAAGAATTAATCTTAAATTAGAAATAAAAGAAATATTCTTCTTCTAGCATTTATTGAGAAAAACTGGAACATATGAGTTATCCAAAAAAGAAGAATGGAAGTGAATTATTGAAAAGTACAGAAAATAAGATATGTTGGAATTGGCCAACAAATTTCCAAGAATATATGTGAGAGTTGGATTATTAGTGTGATTAATGACTGACTAGTCGGATAGAATTCGGGACCCGCCAATGAAAACGGACCCTTCTCAATTTGGGTCCGAATAAAACTTCTTGACCCTACCCGTTTAGGTTTCATAAACATCAATCCATTTTAATTTGATCCTCATTCATATATATATACATACAAGTTGATAAAACTTATTTTTCAATCCACAGTCTCATACACACTTTTCTATCTTCAAATTCCTACTATCATTAACATTATTATTCCCCGCCCTTTGATTGAGTAGGACTTCAGTTTCGATGCTCGATTCTGATATACTTTACTTTGATTGAGTAAATTAGTGTATGCCTTTCATATTTGTTTCCATTTTTTACGGCACCATATTCCGATAATTGAACGACGAGAAAGCCTCTTATTAAACCGTCTAAATCATTTGGTCGGATTTGAGTTTAGAATCAAATACAAATATGAGTTTGAGTTTAGGATTCAGGGCGGACATTTTGAGTTGTTGGAAATGTCTATTTAGATCCACCTAAATCATTTAGACGGTGTAACACAAGTTTTTGCCTTGAACGACAAGTGAAATATTGTTTAGTTAACGAAAATGAACTGTACAAGGCAAAGTCTGAACCAAATCTTGAAAATGCGTTAAAGTATAAAAAGCTAGTAAAATTCACGTATTTCCTGGAAACTATCTTTCGAGATTTGAAAGATAAAAAATTTTAATTAAAAATCATATTAATCGAATCTACACGGTGAGACTCCAAAAATCATGTATTATAATTTTGTAGACTTCCAACTATTTTACATATTAATTTTTCTATGAATCTTCGTTTTTTGAGTTTTGGAATCTTGGATCTATAGTTTCAATCATTCAAATTTTGAATTTGATGCGTTTTTCGTTCATAATATAATCGATATGGAGTTATAGAGGTTACAATTCCAGGTTCTATATATTATCGTAATTAATTAGCAATTAATTGCAAGGATTGTCTTCTCGAATTAAAAAGCAATTATAGTGGGAGTGTTTAGACCTGGCTGACATAGATTTTTCACATGAGACAGCTGAGTTCATGCATATATAATTAAGGGAATTTAAATATATTAATAATGGGAAACATAAATAATTATAGATTATAAGTAACAAAGATCTCAGTAAATCATATGGTCAGATGATCGACATCGAGTGGACTAAAATAAAACATCGACACTTCGTTGGCATGTTGAATGGAAACTTATACATGTTGGGAATTTTATAATAATTAATATTCAGCTTTTGAATTTAGATAATAATGAAATAATTTAACTCAGGTGCACAAATAGGGTTCTTTAATATATGTTCGTATCAGGAGTATCACGTGTATCAAATTCTTATCGTGACAATTTATTATAGATCTGATCTTAAATTAAATTTATAATCGATCTATTCGGCTTGGGGCTTGGGATAAACTCAATCCAATCTTTTAAACCTAAACAATTTAGTCTAACTTAAAATTGTTTAATCTTGTAATTAATTCTTCATTTACCTGCTTCTCGAGAAACTTTTAGAAGGTCATTTGTATTCAGTTCATTTATATTCTCTTCATTTGACCGTCAAAGAATTGTTTGTTAGCATCTATATTCCATCATCCTATACTTTGATTTCGTGCCAAATAAGGTGTTATTACGTAAATAAAATGATTCCAATAGTTATAAGAGGCACATGTAATTATTAAGGTTATATTTTTATTGTACTTGACTAACTTTGGAAGGTCCTAAATGAGATTGATATTAAAATAAGTTCTTGGACGTGATACACAATTAATTATTGCATATGATTCAAGATCCATGAGAGACAAGCACTTATAATTGCTTGCCCAAAATTATACAAATATTCTTTTCCATAATTATATCATATGTGTTTCTAGTATGTTGTTCCCTCCACTACGAAAAAAAAAAGAAAAACTTACGAGAATATTGCTTAAGAAATCCATCATCATTGCGTCAGCTGAAACATTTTAAAAAGGAATAAATAAAGGTAACTTTTTTTGAGTAACAATTCGTATTGATCAAATCTTTATTGCCTTGATTCGTTAACAATAAAATTTAACAAGGCTAAATTCCTATCCCATTGGTCATGTGTAGGTCTGGTATGAAGGAACATTAGTCCATACACGAGCACAGTATGAACACGACAAAAACATAATTTTATTTGGATTAATTTAAGGCACAATAATGATCTAATGCGGGAATACAATAAAGAATATAATTTTATAATGTTTCTTAATGGATTATCTGCAGCATACATGACGGGAACATCGAAATAACATCTATATCTATATAATACTTAAACCCAATACCTAATTTTTCCTCCAAATCTTTTTTCCTAATTGTAAATTAATTAATCAATCTACCATTAATTCACCATTAATCAATTAAATTTATTGTAAAATTGATCAAATAAATAAATTTTTTTTAATTGTAATATATTTGGATTAATCACATTTATGGTTGTCTAATCATATTCCTATTTAATTTTATCCTTCCACCTATAAATATCATACACATTTTATCAAAAATGACACACAATTTAGAGAATTATTATTGATGAATGAAATGGACATTCATCCATGAGATGCGGGAATATGAAGTTGATTTGTCCACCTTCGATTGGTCGATCATGAAGTAGAGATTCGTCTACATATGTTATTCATTGTTTTACTTCATTGTAGTCTTTATCAATTTTATGTTTTGGTTTATTGTATGAAAATGAAGGTTTACTTTTATACTTCTGAAAATCACATAGTTATATAAAGTCTTTGTTTTTTGAGTTCACAATTTTTTATCTTAATTAGCTAGGGTGAGAATTTGTTTGATGTTGACGTAGAAATAATTGAGTGATTTATTGATCTCTCCACATCAAATAGATGAAATTATTTGGAATCTATAGAAAATTAGCTACCTTTGAAGATTGAAATAATAACATCTAAGGTCATCTTCACCAAATCATTTTTTTGGCAATATTGCATATTGCTCTTGCAAACGTTTAAATTTGGTTTTTAGATGTTAAACCTAAATTAATGCATAATATGTGATATAGAAGTAGCTTACATAAGCCACTTGCACAATACTGTGGTTATATCTAGTAACAATATATTGCATAAAATCGAGTAACTTACTTATATTACTATTAAAAAATTTAAAAACTCAAAAGAGAAAAATAATTTCGTCTAGCAATAACTTACTTATATTACTTTTAAAAAATTTAAAAACTCAAAAGAAAAAAAAAATAATTTGGACAAATCAAAATCAAAAGTGTTGCATCGTGGGTAGCATGATTTAAGAAACAATTTGGATAAATCAAAATGCAATATCTAATTATGTTTCTGATCGGAAGAAATGAATATATTTAAACTGAGAAACAAAATAAAATCCCAAAATTATAAATCATTTTTAATCAAATAAAAAATAGAAAACAAAAATATCCTATCCCAATCAAATAAATCATGATCATAATCAAATATAATAATTTCATTAGAGTAAATTAGTTTTAGGTTTCTCAAATGTGTGTAAGAATTATATATGTGTGTGTGAAAGAGAGAGAAATAACAAATGTACAGAGTTGTGAAGGAAAACGATGACGGTAAAGTCGAAGCTATAGCTCAAATTGATTAGCTTCTAATATTTAATGCATCTGCACAAAAAATTTATATCCTATGTAAGTGTGTAATAAAGAAAATTTTCCAATGATTTTAATATATGATATATTAATATTATCAATTCAATCAAGAATGAAAATATTCAAAATTTTGTCTATTCAAATTATATATTGGGGCTACCATTTATATCTATATTTCAAATTCTAATCAATTAATTTTTTATTTCTGAAGTTTAAGAATATAATGCTTATATCTAGTTGTGTTTTACAAGAAGACCATATTGCAATTTTTTACCATTTAATTCTGAATACTCAATAGAGGTGTGTAACTGATATTTCAAAATCAAGTTCAATTTAAATATTTAGACTTCAATTATAGTTTGTTGGATTTTAAAATTGACTTCAACACGTTACTATATTTGAATACGTTCTATAAAATTTGTCAATGTCGGACATACGATTTTACATATATGATCATTTAATACAAGTATTTAATATTATTAAATAAATAAATCATCCTAATGTTAAAATTATATGGATAATGTGAAACCATATTAATAGAACATAATTTGTTTAACTTCCAACTATGACAATGTAATATTTGAGATGATAATAGAATAAAAGAAAAGAATTTGGAACTATATCGGATTTGCATCCTTGTTGACTCTGATCTTAATTCGATATGATTAACGAATATTTATATTCAAGACACGATTAATTATATTTATACTCAAAACAATTTTTTTTTGTTATTATTGTGTCAATCCATTATTATTGCGTGGAAATGTGTTAAATTGTCATGTATAAAAAATTGAGATCTCATAGAATTTGTTCGTGGTCAATCATGGTATTACGTGCTATGATTTTACGAAAGGAAAAAAGAATTAAAAGAGTTGTCACGCAGAAAGTAGTTGCAATTTGTAGCAATTAGAAATTGACTAAGAAGGGCCAAGTGGAGTGGAAAAGGTCAAAATTGTGGGCTTTCAAATCTTGAAAAGACAATTATGTGCAACAATTAGAATAAATGATGACCATAATTTAATGTTATGGATAAGTGATGATTTATATTAACGAATCATACTTTAAATAATTTTCTTTTTGCACTAAAAAGGTGAAATTGCTAAGTTTCTTTCCCTTTAATGTGTCACCTTTTTCTTCTTTTTCTCCCCCTCGTGCTGTTCTTTATCTTTTGGCCACCCTTTAGAATCATATTGATTGATTGTCTGGTGAAAAGAATTCTTATAAATTATAAAATTTAATCCATTAATGTTATCATAGGACGTTCTTAATGATCTATTTCTTCTTTATTCCGTACACACATATATAAATAAATATGAATATATATGGAGAGGCTAAGTGAACAAATATTGTTTGGATTTAAATATCATTTTGATTTCAAAGTATTTGAATTGGTGAGATCATGAGAATGTAAAATATTTAAGTTGAACTATTTTTTTTCAAAAGATAAAAAAGAAAATCAAGCATTACTCTTTAGGGTAAAATTCTTTATGTAACAAAAATGATTTTTAAAAAATAAATACCTTTCAACCATCTAATCATTAAAAATCCATCGTTGTTAAGAAATTAGAATATTTTAATTATGTCAGAAACCATATCATTATATTAGAATTGATCTTAAAATATAATGATGTATATGATTGAATTGTAATAGCTTAGGTTCGCGGAGAGCTAAAACTGAAAAATTCAAGACTTAAGAATTTCAGAAGATCAAGTTTAACTGGACCACAACTATACCAACCCAGTTGTGACAGCTCATGGCTGATCCCCACAGCTGTGATGATTAAAGACCACAATTGTTCCATCAATTGAAAGACAAATCAGCTGCAATTCACTCTGAACTAACAGCTGAACAAAAAGACAAGTTGACTCATAAGCAAACCTCCAAAAAGAGAGTTGACATTCGAGAAATCTCTCAAGATCAAGTCAAAAATCAAACTCAGTTGTCCCCAGACAACTAAGACAAAAGAAGAATGTTCAGAACTAACTTTTGGAATGTTTCCTGAAAATGCATTCTGACAACAGTTATTATCCAACGGACAATAGCCGAAAGCTGACGGATCGATGGATATAGAACTGGAAAAGCCTGTTGGAAGTACAAACAACAACTCTATTCTCTGACGACGGATTTAATTAGTCATCTCATGCCTTCCAACGACTACTATTCAAATCCGAAGACTATAAATAGAGGAGTCAAAGGAAGAGAGAAGACTACTGAAACTACAAGTGTTCAAACTACAAGACTCAGCGGAGAACCTGTGGCTGTTACAGCTAAGTTTTCCGAGACCCTTTCTACAGATTTTCATCTGAGAAAGGAAACCAATCATCTCATACCTCGTTCCCGAAGAGAATAGAAATCTTCACCCCGAAGATTTAAGAAGCCTAGGAGTGGATTCGATAAAGCTTCGAAGAAATGCAGTGCCTGCGACCGGAAGTGGTAGTAGCTTCCCATTGGAGAAGATAGTTCGTTTGTAAACCGTGTTAACTCACCGCGTACTAACAATTATAGTGAATTCCCTTCGTGGAGAAGGAAGAGAGGACGTATGATTTTAAGACTGAACCTCTATAAATATCATGTCTTATTTATTACTTTCAGTTATCTACATTATTCTAAGTGTTGATTTGAAACCCAGCTACCGATAGTAACAAGAGTATAACTGAAAAAACTCTAATTGATCATACTCGAATATAGACAAATTTAAGTAATTCAGCTGACTTGTAAGAGATAAAATAGGGCCCACACTTTTTTCCGCACTTATTCTTTAATGTGTTCACAACTTGTATTATTACTCTACTTTGAGACCAACGATCGTTGAAATCAAGCTCACGCGATTAGACAACTGTGCAACTTAATTAGTTACAAAGTGGCTCCCAAAATTTTTAGTACTACCCTAGTTGAAATAGATTTATTTTTCTCACGTAATGTTTAGTTCCCATTTAATCTATTCACAATAATGAATCTACGTAGTTGTTTCAATACTTTCATACCATGTTTTATTTTGTTTGCAGTTTTCTTTTTAAGTTCTGGAGGGGGTGTAAATTGTAATATTCGTGTATGGGTATGATTACATTAATACTTTCTAGCATTATATTTATAAAATATTGTTTTCCTAACCGGTGCTAGTTGCACTTTATTGTTTTCCTATTTTTAAAATATTTTAAGATTCAGATAATTAAAATCTCAGCCCTATCAGTTTATTTATCAATCAACACTATCAGACATCACGTTTAAAAAAATAGAATAAAAAATGACACTTTGTTTTTTAACTTCTGAGCAGACGAAAAACTCACTGATAACAGCAAATAAAAACATTAAACAATGACGGCGCTTCCATGGGTCCACAACCACCGGTAGCTGGCGTCGCTGCCATGAAATTCCCCCTCACAAAAAACCTGACCGACAATTGTTTCGGATTTCACCAATTCGAAGCAACCCCATTTTTTATGCGGATTCTAGTCTTCCAATACAGATCAATTTGCGCATCGTCAAGGATATCAGGATCATAATCTTGAATTTTCTTTTTGGTGTGCATATCTGATTTACTAGAACCTGTCATGCATGCTGATTTCGAATTATATCTATATTGGAAATCGCAAGTCATGTTAGTAAAATAAAATATGATGTGCTAAGTCCAGCGTTTGAAGTTGGTGTAAAATTGTAGCAATCTACAATTGTTGAGAGAGAAGTCGGGCAAAAGTAGAGAATTTTGTAATGGTAGACCTCGTAAAACTCGCGTTTGAGCATTAGCTATTCGAGGTTGTTACTGAGCTCGGACTCAGCGACAGACTTCTTCCATCTGTTGTGTCTTTCAAACAGAGTAACTGTTGATCTCAGGTCTTGCCAAATTTAATTATGATTGGCTGATCCAATTTATTGAGCATTAACAAAAATCAAAATAAATATAGCATTGCTGCTAGCTTCCAAGTTGTTGAGATGGTTAAATATATTCTGGTCCGCAGACAGCTTGCTAGTGTATCCATTTTATTCAATTATTCATTACTTTTATGTCGGAATTCGGAAATTTAAAGTCATATGTAGCATATGATAATGAACTTAATTATATAATTTATTACTATTAGTAATGGTGAAGTGGTCAATCTCAAAATTTTATATTTTAAATTTAAATTTAATGAAAATGCAAGAATTTAATGGGATTATCACTCAACATATAATAAAGAAATAGAATGAACTTTGAATTGTAACTCGGATTATACACGTATCAAACTTGAATAAGATAATACTCTTTTCAATTACACTTGTATCTGTAAATTAGTTTGACACGTTTACACTCCATTATACAGCCCGCAGAAAAGTCAATTTGTTGGGATATTTCAAAATACACCAGATTATTTAAAATATTCCAATGTTTAATGATAAAAGAAGTGGATATTTATCTCGTCATGATGAATATTTATACGAAGTGAATAAAAAGAGTTGTTGAAATATTCAGCAAGTCATGGATGTTTGTAAAATAACTAGTTTTTGTATAAATAAAATTATTTAAGAATTTATTGATGATGAATATACATGATTACACAAAGTGGCATACATTGTCATCAATAAATAGAGTAGGAGACTATCCCTATCTCTTGGGGAATAATTGGGTATCAAAATACTCGAATTATATGGGAGATTTGATTTTCTTTGAAATTGATACACAAAATAGGGGCCACAAACTTACCAATCTTTCACGGCTATGTCATTAAATTCCTGCATGTTGGTCGGAATCGGTAACTATGCCAAACCAAAATTCACGATGTCTAAATTATCATATGCACATGTATCAGAAAATAAAAACAAGTAAATCTATACTAAAACTCCAGGTAAAACAGGATAAATTGAATAAATTATCAAACAAAATCTCATAACAATATCCAAAATGCTCGAATAACAAAGCATTGGATTCTTAGCATTACAAGACCGTAGTTGATAAGCATATATTAAATAATAATGTAGTAACTAACTCATAATAATGCACTTAATCATATGCAATATATAATCAACTGCGTTTTTACCAATCATTATCCAAATTAGTATCCTAAATCCTTATGGATTCACCTACTACTGCAGTAAATTGGTATTACACACGATAATACATTAAATCGTGTGTACCGAATCCATTTTTCACCACTATATACTACATTAATCAGATTGTATACAACATTTCTATTGTTTATCACCAGATTTAATAATTCCTTGATAGTTGTTGATCATAATATGCAAGATATTTTTGTAATAGCGGATGATTTATAATTCTTTTTACCATATCTGTAGTATAATTTTCCGATTAAGTCAATTTACGTAGGATAATGTATTAAGTTGATATATATAATTTTTCTTTGACGAATTTTAGTTTCCCTCGATTCGAAAACCACGTGAGAAATTTTTTCTACATGGTAGTGGACCTGCAATCAAGATTTTGCGCTGTTTAAATAAGATAAACGTGAAGTACTAATTCAAGAAAAAGAATTAGAAAAAAATTACCCAAAAGTTACATTATATATTTATGTATTTTTAAAGGCAAAAATTTGTGTTATACTGCCTAAACGATTTAGACGGATTTAAATAGTTCATTTCCACCAATTCAAACTCATGTTCGCTTTGGATCCTAAATCCAAACTCATATTTGCTCTGGATCCGAATCTTAAATCCTCCTATATCATTTCGGTCTAACGAGAAACTTCCTTGTTTTTATTTTATGTTGAAGTGTGGGATTTCTTGTTTTTACTTTTTTTAAATATCCGTATAAATACAATAACTTTATAAAATATTAATGGTGAATCGTAATGATAAGAGCTCGGATTCAGATAAGCTGTCAGGTGCCCTCTTCTAAGGGTACAATGGCATGTGCATTCATATTTTTGGGCTTCCATAAAAGTTGCTTAGTAGTTATTTTTAAAAGGAAGTATTTATTTACTTTTTATTTGAGGCAAAATCGTAAATCAGTCATCATTAATATGGTTGTATTTTGGAAAGTATTTCTGGAAC